>JXCR01119625.1:358976-387805 GCA_002079205.1 Phalaenopsis hybrid cultivar | reverse complement strand
TCATCATCATCATCATCACCCAAATCTATGTCCTCATCCATCTCAGAAGGTCTATATGGTGTGAAAGTGGGGCGAGTAGGAAATTTCACAGTATAATCACCTCCAATGTATCTCCTCGTAGCCTTATTATAAGCAAAATCATATTCAACCTTTCTCAACATAAAGTGGGGAAGGATGCTTTCTTGAATTTGAACCCTTCGTTACAAAACCTAGTTTAGTTTTAGTAAATTTAGCTTTCAAGTTTAGAGATTAGTGAAATAAACTTAATTTCTTTAGTGGTATTAAAAAATTTTTGACCTGTTTTCTTAAGTTTTCTATAATTTAAATATCGTGCTTTTGTGTGATTTTCCAAACAAGTTTTTACATCCCTACAGGATCGATACTTAGGAATCCATTAGAGTCCTTTATTACTTGAGCGATACGTATACTTACGTTTGCAACCTAGTGATGACTTGAAATTGAAAATACACCTTAATTCACTAGAAGCGACAACTTTAAATATTTTAAAGGAGAAAACTTATTTTACTAAAGAAGAATTTTTTGTGATTAATTTGCATATCTTGAGTATAACTATCTTGTGTGTACATCTTAATTCACTAGGAGCGACAACTTTAGATATTTTAAAGGAGAAAACTTATTTTACTGAAGAAGAATTTATTGTGGTTAATTTGTATATTTTTTAGTATAACTGCCTTGTGTGTTGTTGTGTTGAAAAACATTTATAACACATAAAAAAACTCGCATCACTTATCAAAGTTTTTCTTTGACCAACCTATTGATCTACACTTTTTTGGGAACAAGCTTTCTGTGTCAAGTCATTATGGATGTGTAACATCGGCCCCTTAGCTCAGTGGTAATTACTAATAAGATTATAGTGATTCACCCTCTGTCTAGTGCCCTAGTTTTGCCACAACGACTGAAGGATTTGTTTCACTGAAACCGTTGGAACTCTCCATGAATGCCAATGTTTTAAAAGACTATTTTAAAAGCAAACACATCTTTTATCACGAGTCTTCAAGGGTTTTGCCTCATGATGTAATTGACCGCGAGAATATATTGTTTTGGGGGGTCTCTTAAACCCTTAAGAAAATAAATTTGATTTTTTATTCTAGTTTTACTATGAGAGTCTTTCTATAGGATATTTTCTCATATATTTTCTCGAGATGAGTATGATCAGTTTTACTTGGCATAAGCTTGAGAGTTGTATGAGAACAAATAAAGATATCCTTAGGCTAGATAGCAATTGAGTGACAAACCAAAGGTCAATTGAACAAGAGTACAATCAAACCAGAGGCAGGTATCGATCAAGTAGCCAAACAAGGGTAAACTGATCTGGAGATCAACAAAACTAAAGATTGACCGACTCAANATGATCAGTTTTACTTGGCATAAGCTTGAGAGTTGTATGAGAACAAATAAAGATATCCTTAGGCTAGATAGCGATTGAGTGACAAACCAAAGGTCAATTGAACAAGAGTACAATCGAACCAGAGGCAGGTATCGATCAAGTAGCCAAACAAGGGTAAACTGATATGGAGATCAACAAAACTAAAGATTGACCGGCTCAGNACCATTTCACAAATCTCGAGACAAGAAGAAAGACAGAGAAAACTACTCAGAACTCATGGGGAAAGCACAACATAATTTGGAATTCATGTATAAAATCAAAGTCATACAAACTATAACAAGTAAATAAATTATCTCTAAATTTCACCCCAAGAACACTCCTCAAAGTTCCTCTGAATCTCTTCAATTCTTTACAGCACACAGAATTCCTCTTCGAAGTAGCAAGGAGGAAGAAATCTCTCACTTTCCCTCCACTCTTACAATTTCTCGAAGAATTCCTCACAATTATACGCTCTAGCAAGCTTTCTATGCACTACTGAATCCTTTCTATTGCTTTTAAGCTTGCTCTCCTCTCTTCTTTTTCGANTGGGCATAACCGCCGAGCTCGCCATCGGCGGCCTCGAGGGCGCCGTCAGTGGACCTTCATAATGAATTAATTATGGAGTCTCAGGAAAATCTTGTAGTCGACAGGGTCGATGGCGCCATCGACACCCTAGTTCAATTCTGCACATTTTTGGTCCTTTTCGCACCAAATTCGCTCCCTTTTGCATCTTTTTGCTCCAATTACCCTAATTCATCATTCCTTNAATCTCTCGAAGAATTCCTCACAATTTTTACACACTATTGGAACCTTTCTAACCTCCAGGAACTCTCTCTAGGACTTCTCTCTTCTTTCAGGCTCTCTAGGCTCCTCCAATTTTTGGTCAAAATAGTCTTTTAAAGTTGTAGATGAGCTTTCTCAAGAGTTCCCTAAGCATCCCTTCAAAATTTGGCCTTATCCAATGCCTTCTTGGGCATAACCATCGAGTTCTCCATCGACGGCCTCGAGGGTGCTGTCGGCGGACCTTCTTAATGAATTAAATCTAGACTCTCAAGAAAATCTCGCCATCGGTGCCCTTGTTCAATTATTCACATATTGGTCCTTTTTGCTCCAATTTCNTCCGGTCTTATCCATTGTACATGTCACATAACCGTCGATCCCGCCGTCGGCGGCCTCGATGGCGTCGTCGGCTCCCTTCTGGTGACTTTGTCCTGTAGCCTTGGGAAAATCTCGCCGTCGGCGGCCTCGATGGCGCCGTCGGCGCCCTAGTACAAGTCTCCACATTTTGGTCCTTTTCGCTCCTAATTCTCTCCTTTTTGCATCTTTTTGCTCCATTGACCATAGTTCATCATTCCTGCAGCAAAACATCAAAAATACCTTTCTTTAAAGTACAATATCATTAAAAACAGTATAAAAGAGGTATGAAAATCTCAACATATTTTCCTTTGGTCAACCATCACCTTTTTGCCTTATATTGTCATCTCGGTCTTTTTGTTTCTGTGATTGGTGGTCAGATGCTAATCTGTATCGTGCCCGTGTTTCCAATGGTAAGCACAAAACTTGTTCAGATTGCGCAATTCTAGTTCAATTTTTAATGGAGGGGCTTTCTTGAAGTAGTCTCTATTTTGACTGGTCTGGATTAGCTCAACCATGAACACATTCAGGGGTGTCAATCCTTGCATCTTTTAATTCATGTATGGTTGCTCATAGTACTGAGCTCAGTGCTGGTCAAGACAGTATCGCTGACCCTTGCGGCCTTGGTTACCCTCTCGACCATCCTAAGGTCGGGGGTGTTTGGTATGTCGGCTGCCAAGAACTTAATGCCTTTTTGCCTTCTATCGTCATCTCGGTCTTTTATCTTCTGTGATTAGTGGTCTAATCCTCTAGGTCCATTCTTCAGGGACTTCATAAGGTCCTCTTTGGTGGTGATATGGTCGTTTGTTAATTCTAAGACCTCTGTGAAGGTACTTGTCTTGAGTAGGTTTAGGCCATACCTAAATCTCTTGCTTTGGGTCCCTTGCTTCAGGGTTGTCCAGACAATGAGGAGCTCTAAATTTCTTACCTCCAACATTATCTTCTGGAAATGAATGATGTAAGCTCACAGACACTCGTTCTCCCTCTGCCTGATATTAAGCAGGGTCTCTGTGTCCTTCCTCAATTTTTGCAAATTAGCAAAGTGTGCTAGGAAGAGCTTCAAGAATTCGAGAATGACGATATGAGTCCATCTAGTAGGCTGTCAGCGTGGTAAGGAATAACTGACACTTCATGGCATCATCGATCAATAGAACTTCGACCGTTGACTCAAAAGAAGCTAGGTGATCGACCGATCACTTTTCGCTTTAAAAGGATGAAAATGCAGAATCCATAGCTTCCTTGGGGGTATGGTTTTCAGAATTCTTCGTGAGAAAGCGCTACCCATAACTGGACAATTAAACGTTCCCACTCAATCTGCCCGATGTGGGGCTGTCAGCATAGATGCAACAGTATTTGTGAGTTAGAAATCTCCCTGTCCCTCGTTTGATAGGTTGTCGAGCCAACCTTGAGGTGCTTGTGATTGTTGAGGGGAGTCTTCTAAGGGGGGTTCCGTGAGTCTCTCCCTCCACAGGTGGCAGTCAGGCATTCCCTTGGATCATGCCCACCCAAAGAGCTTCAAACTGGTCCATTATTTGTGCTCGTAATGCCTAGACCTCTTCTTGTATATCGCGACGCATCGTCTTTCTATTGAATTCCATGGCCACAATTCCTCTCTGTAGGGATTCTCCTTCGTAGTTGGCATATCCACGCTCACCACATCACCTTTCAGAATGTTGAATCTGAACTTCTCTTTTCAAAAGAATACGCTCAAGAGTTAGATCTGGGAGAGAAAAAGGAGAGAGAGAGAGTGAGAGAGAGAGAGAGAGAGAGAGAGAAGAAGGTTAAGGAATTCTTGGTAGAGAGGTTGGGTAGAAATCCTAAGACTATGGACCTTGTATTGATCGTCAAGTCTCCTACTTGCATGAGGTCCTCTAGTATAAATATAGAAAAGGGAAAACAATTATTAAATCCACCCTAAATTGTGGAAAGGAGGGAGTGATTATGGAAACCGACTATAAGACAACCAATGCACTAATTTAATATTATATTAATACTACAACTTAAATTTTGAGTACGGCGGTGATCAGTCGGTCGACGTGCTTTGGTTCAGTCGACAAAAACTATGAGCCGAGTAGAGGTTGTTTCTACCGAGATATGAGTGGTCGGTCAGCCGGCTTTTATGGAGCATTGGCGGCTGGAATCATAGATAGGCTTGTTGACTAAATCCGCCGAGGGGGGACTTGATTAGTCTGTTGACCTTTCAAATGACCAGTCCAGATTATGCGTCTTGAATGATTAAGGGCCGGCCATAAAACTTGATATAATTTGTCATAATTTTCTTAAAAATACGTGATCAATATCTGCATCATCATCTTCAAATTATCATAATAAAAAACTAGTCAAGACATCCTAACAAATATTTTTCCCAAAGATAAATCTTTGAATTTTGAAATAA
Source organism: Phalaenopsis hybrid cultivar (assembly GCA_002079205.1). NCBI lineage: Eukaryota > Viridiplantae > Streptophyta > Magnoliopsida > Asparagales > Orchidaceae > Phalaenopsis > Phalaenopsis hybrid cultivar. The sequence continues at coordinate 382,889 of JXCR01119625.1, read as the reverse complement.
ATGTCTTGCTTTCAAATGCAAAAATCAACTTACATAGTTCCTACATATCCACACTAATTTCTCAAGCATGAGACTCGCCATAATACGACCTACGAAACGGTTATTGCAAGTAATTTTTCCTCAAACAAGCAAAAGATGTTATAGATCAATCTTGAAGCTCATGAGAGGAAAAAAAGGCTGCCACTGAATATATACTACTAAGATAAAAAATTTAAAAAATGGAAATTTACAAATATATGACACTATTCTTATGTATTTACATATCTAACATTTATAGCTTCTTATTTTCATTTACAACATTTTGGTGTTATAAACATTTATGGTAAAATGTGTATATTACTTTTAAATAGTAATAGGCATGTAAATGTGCCGCGTTTGAGCGAGGTTATGGCTAGCTTTTGTTTGTGTTTGACTCGTTTGAATTTTATATAATTTTTGTTTGTCTCATGTTTGAAATAGCTAGAGAAATACATGTTCGTGTTCAGCTCGAATTTGTTCGAATTAACTCGTGTTCGACTCAAGCTAAGTTCGAGGCGCTTGTCCACCAACCTCCAGTCACATGTCTCAAGCTCTCAAAGAGGGGAGCTTCATTTCTATATTTAAAAAGCAATGTGAAAAGATTTTTTTTTTCAAACTTCCGATGTGAGACCAACATATGGGGGAGAAGAGAGCGTGCTAGATTTCTTTTTGAGAATTGCTAGGGGCATTTACATACATACAACCCAACTTTTATGTATTTATATATCTAACCCCTGAATCATAGTACTGTATTTTAGTGGCGTTTACATACATACCATCCAAATCCTATTTATTTACATATCTAGCATCTATACTTTTTTTTTTATAATTATACCACCTAAATAATTTTTAAAAATAATAAAATTTAGCATTTTCTTAATTCATATAAAAAAGTCAATACTAAATAAATATAAATAAATATTAATATTTAATTTTTAATTATTTTGAGCCAAAAAGAGCAAAATACGAACGAATTAACATATATTCTTATTCTACAAGCTCAAAAAAGTTGTTCGCGGTAACCTCACTTGCTTTACGAATAAATCAAACACAAGCTATTTATTAAGCCGCAGAAGAGCTACTCGCAAACGACAAAATTTTTTGACAGTACTAAATAGTACTAGTGATATTTTATATGATGTTAAAGATTTTAGTGTTCGCATGTACATATAAAAGTTTTGGTTTTAGATGTGTAAATATTAAAGAATTGTATAGTACATATGTGTACATCAAGAATGCATTAATATGAATCTCAAAGAGATCCAATAAATAAATAGATAAAGAAGTACAACAGAGGAGGGCCCACTAATGGAATGCAAAAGGCCCACTATAGATCAAGGGTCCACTAACGGAAGACTAAACGACCCACTTGGCCAAATGTCACCCATATAAACTGGGGCTTTAGACCAACCGGATGTAGGCCGCCTGAAACAACAACTAAGGCAAATCAAGCCGAGTAAAGGCATCAACTTACATCTCTCCACAATCAGACTCCTGGGAATTGTTAAGCATTGCCAACCATCTCACGGATGCCCTTGAGATTCCTCTTCAGAGGCAAAAAGCTGGCCGCAACATAATCCACAAAGCACTCTGAAGGAACCTCTATTCAAGGAGTGAGCTGCCAATCAGATTATGGTGATTCACTATCTGCCCAATAACCTAGCCTTACTCTACCGACAAGAGTTCCTGACCCAAGGGTCGATAGTCAATAGCCAAACAAGAACAACCGATCGACAAAACTGATCCCTACTTTCTATATAGATGTAAAAAGCGATGTATGCGATTATAAGCTTAATTTTCTTAATAGAGATTCTTATTTTGCAACAAAGCCAAAAACTTGATCCAAATCGAAAGCTAGGTAAATTTTTTTACTAAGAAGCAAATAAGAATACAGTTATAATATTTAAATATAGGATACTATGCAAGTAAACGTATCGTTATAGAATAATATAAGACTTTTTTATTAAGCCCCAAATATCAAACCCACAAAGAAACTCGCAATATGCACTTTATAAAGCTATAAAGTTTAGATAATAAAAATCTACTTAGCAAAATATTCTTACTTAAGCTTAAGGTGTTATAATAGAAATGAAAATTTTATTCTTTTTGTAATTTTTTATTTATGAAAATAAAGTAAGCAACTAATTAACTAATTAAATATTTGCAAGATGAAGGCAATATAAGTAAAATATTTTTTTCCTTATCATAAATCAGTAATAAGTATATAAATTCAGTTGTGGAAGTATGCTAAATGTGTTGTGTCAAATAAGAGCATTGACTAATTTATAGTTTCAGTAGTCTTAAAGATCGATTAGGTAGGGAAGATACTAACTCTCACTCTAGAGTTCCCTCTTCTCCCTCCACCTGGGGTCTAACATCTCGTATCAAAACCTAAAACTATAAATCAAATTAGGTATTTTAGCTTGTCACCCTAAACTCCTCAAATTCTACACCCTTGAAAAGTTTATTTCCCTATTTATTTGCACTCAACCCCATGAACTATATTCTCATCCATGAAATCAATATGTGATTCTAACCATTTGTTGATTGAGACAATACCATCTCGGATCTTACATGTTCTCACAATAGGTATTAACATCTTAATTGGTCAAATCAAGAAGTAAATGAAGTACAAAGTTTAAAATCATCACAACTTCTTCCAACATTGAAGTCTAATACTTCACACAACTTCCATTAAATACCTAATTACTTATCATTTTAAGGAAAAAAGATGAATAAAACTACTCAGAATTCATGGAGAAAACACAACTACATATGAGTTTAAAAGTAGAAAGCATGCACACAAACAATAAATCTGAATTAAAACCAAATGTTGTCACAATGATAGACACTTATCTCAAATCCTCTCCACCAAATGTTTTGAAGTTCCATTGAATTCACATCCTTCACTCACAATACAAACTAACACTCAAAATAAAAAGGATGTGGCCGACAGCGACAGTTACTAAGATGATGGTGGCTATGGATGTCTAATGGTTGGCCCCCCTTCTTGATGATCCAAGTCTTTTTTATGAAAATCCAAAAGGTGTCTCTTCAAAATGTGTCTCCATTCAATGAATCTTCTAGCAGTTCCTCCTTTCAAAAGCCAATTAAATAAATTTTCATGTCCATGGACTATTTCCGCTTCAAACACCTCTTCAAAAATTCATTCAAATTCAATAAATCATAAAAAAATAATTATGGCGCTTAAGCGTGGGGTACCTGGTGCTTAAACACGAGTCTCTCTGAATAACTAGCGCTTAGGCGCCAGTCCTAGGCTCTTACGCGCCCCAGTTCATTTTTGCACTTTCATCATTTTTGCTTCAAATTTGACCCTTTTTCAATCCTTTTAACCTTTTTCATCCATTTGATTGTACCTGAAAGAAAAACACACAAATATCTTTCATTAAAGCGCAATATCTTAAAAATAGGTATAAAAATGTGTATAAAAATACTATATATTTTAGGTGTATCAAAATCCCCAAACTTAAAATGTTAATTGTCCTCAAGTGACACTTCAATCTTTTAGAAACTAAATAAGTAGATGATGTATTGGAGTTTCTTTAGAAATTACTAAAATTTTGATGTAGAAATATAATAGTCTAATTTAGAAAAAATATTAGTAAATGAGACCAACTAAGAGATTAGAAATTTTTAATGTTAAGAAATATGAAAATATGAGTTTCTATCTAGTTCAAAAATATTGTTGATTTTTCAAATATAAAGTTTAAGCATTCTATAATCTCCACTTAAAAATTTTTATTAAGCATAATTTTACTTATCATATTATATCTTTAAGCTTAAGAGTTTCTCAAGTCTTATAATTTAAAAAGATCAGATATGGAACCAATTTTTAACTATGCACTAATCCTAAAGCTTCTCCTCCCTTTTTCAATTTTTCAATTTTTCTTTTTCTTCTTCTTTTTTTTTTCTTTTTCAGGCAAGGATTACTATATCTGGACAGGTCTTTAATGATTTTGAATTCCACTCTTACTTTCCTAAAGCAAAGAGTTGATATTTTTCCTTTACTTAAAAACATAATAATAGTTTTGAAAATTATTTTCAATAAAAGATACTTAAGTTTTGAAAATAAAAATCTAAGACTTCTAAATGTTTCAAAAATACAATTTTTCCTACTAAAAATAGTTATACTATACTTAGCATTTTCCACACTAAAGAAAATTAAATTTAAGTTTTTCTTCATTACTATAAATTTTCACTAAATTCTCTTAATTATTTTTATATTCAAAATTTTACTTCCCTAATATAACTTCATATATATGATCATTTTTCTTTGAATCAAAATCAAATTTTTTTAAAATACATATGAGAACAAATAAATTTCAAGTTTTAAGAAAAAATTTCCCCCCCCCCCCCCCAAAATTGAATTTTTAATAAAATAAAACATTTTAGCATCATATATAAATATTGGTAGGAATGAAATTAAAAATAAAATGCTTGCAGGAATTTCTATATCATAAATAAGCAAGTACAAAACTTAAAAACAGGAGTAAAAATTAAATTGATCAAATTTTAATTTACTTAACATGTAGAGATTCATTGGACTTCTATGCAGTGCAGTATAACATAAAAGCAAATAAACAAACTAACAAACATACATAACTGCAACATAAAGAAAAATATTTAATAGTAAATTGAAAATTTTAAACATGCAACATTTAAGTAAAAAGTAAACTATATTCTAAACCTTCATAAGATCCAAAATTAAGTTCAGCACAAACCAACTAACTACAATAAACAACACAATTAACATAATTACTACCACACATACACAATAACTACTCACAAAAATACAAATATATCACAGCAGTGTCTACTAAACAAAGCACAACAAAAGCTTAAACTATGAAATCCATGTAGTTTCTATAGATTTTTCTCAAATTTTCACCATGAATAGTAATTTTCGGTTACCTCATGAATGTACTTAAAATACATGGTGAAAATAAAAAAATTTTACATAGAAGTGAAGCTCTAACCTCAAAGATATCAAATCTAGCAATTTTTGCTCCAAAACACCAGGAAATCTCCAAAATTGGGAGTGTCCTAACTCCAAAATTGTGACAGCTCAAGGAAGGGGACAGCGTCGAGCAAAAATAATGGAGTTATTTAGACCTATTTGTCACTTAAAACCATTCGTGAACCGGTGATTAAGTGCGAAAGGTTCGACACTTAGGCACCCGTCTCTCGGTTTATGCAATGCTTAAGTGCGGGGTCTTGACGCTTAGACGCCAGTGCACAAATTTTGATTTTTTTTTATTTAAGTGAAATGCACTCCTAGCCTAAGTCAACTAACCCTACATGATCTTATAACTCTTTAATAACTATTTTCTTCCCTCTCAATTTTCCTCTTACTCAAGATTCACTAGTCATAACTAATTCAATTCAACGCAAAATAACACAAAATTTCTCACAAACAAACACTTATATTCATTCACGAACGATTACAAACATTTTTAATATATCGATTCTCAATCCAAATAGACTTGGATGAGACAATTCCTAAACATAATCACTAGACAATCATCACATTAATAACATACTAAACCACTTAACATTAACAATCAAATACTAAACACACAAACATTAAACCACAAACTTAATTCCATTCTCCATTTGGTGGAATGAATCCTGGCCCATCATTAATTTCTCCTTCAGCATTTGGAATGTAAATCTGAAAGAACGGACGATGGTTAATAACTTTGGTTGAATCTTCTTCAATCCACTTGTTCTTCAAATACATAGCCTTGTCCGCTTCTTCTATAAAACTGGTATAGCTAAACTGCATCTTAAGTTGCCATCCCATATGATCCAGATGTGTGTTAACTTCCATCACTTTTGCTTCAATTGAAGCTACATCAGCCTTAATTTTAGTAATTTTCTTCATTATTCCTTTGATAATAACAGTGAGGAAACAGTTGTATAAATCTTGCGCACTCTGACTAATAAACTTCTTTCACATTGCCTCATCCTTCTTCTTTAAATCACTCTCCCAAGATGACATTCTTCCAAAACTCTCACCTTTTCACTTAGAATTTAGGGTTACATGGAAGTGTGGTGAGACTTCTCCTCATAACCTTCTATTCATAGGCTCTAAACTCCTCCTATAACTCCTAGGCACGTCTTAAAACTGTCTCCTACGTTAAAGTCAACCAAATCTTAGTTAAAACTTCTAAAAACTGAAATTCGCACATGTTTTTTAACTGCTGCGCTTAAGCGTCAGTGCTCAATTTAGCACCGGTCAACTTAACGTCCAAATACATGTTCTAACATATCTAAATTATCTTTTATGGTCTTATAATAATCACTAAATAATTATATATTCAAAATACTACAAGAATTTTCTAAATCACACACAACAACATAACAATAAAAACAAACACACAGATAACTATGGGTTGTCTCCCATAAAGCACTTGGTTTAACGTCGTTAGCCCAACGTAATCGGTGCTTATTTTGGTTGACCCAACATCATAAAATCATTAAATTTAACTTGGTCACCGAAAAAATAGGATTTCAGCCTATGACCATTCACTTTGAATATTTTATCAGTTTTAGAATCTTTGTTATCCACAGCTCCATAGGGATAAAATTTCATCACAACAAATGGGCCCATCCATCTGGACTTAAGTTTACCTGGAAATAATCTTAACCTTGCATTATATAGCAAAACTTGTTGCACTGGCTGAAAATTTTTAGTCATAATCCTCCGATCATGCCACATCTTCATCTTTTCTTTGTAAATCTTAGCACTTTCATAAGATTCATTCCTTACCTCTTCAAGCACATTTAATTGCAATAATCTTTTCTCACCAACATCCTTTAAATTTTATAATAAGCCAATATGTTTTATGCTCAAGTTCAAATGGTAAATGACACATTTTCCCAAATATTAGTCTGTATGGGGACATTCCTACAAGAGTTATGTATGCAATCTTATAAGCTCACAAAGCATAGTCAAGTTTGACTGACCAATCCATTTTGATTGGATTTACAGATTTTTGCAACATTCTTTTAATTTCACGATTGGATAATTCAGTCAAATCACTTATCTGAGGATGATAAAAAATAACAATTCTATGGTTAATATGATATTTTTTTGATAACTTCTCCATTATTGCATTTTTGAAATGACTTCTCCCACCAGTTATGATTACTCTCAATATCCCAAATCTACAAAATATGTTCATTCTTAAAAATTTTGCAACACTTTGAGCATCACATTGAGATAAAGCAATAACTTCTATTTATTTGGATACATAATCTATTGTTAACAATATATATAAATTTCTGAAAGATGGTATAAATGGCTCATGAAATCTAATCCTCAAACATCAAATATCTCACCTTCTAACACATAATTGAGGGGCATATCATTTCTCCTAGAATTATTGCCTACTCATTGACATCGATCACAAGTTTTGATATAAACATTAACAACTCTAAAGATTATAGGCCAATAAAATCTAGACTGTAAAATTTTGTATGTTGTTTTATCAACACCAAAATATCCCCTAAAATCAGCATTATGACATTTTTAGTAATTTCATAAGTTTCTTCTAAATGCATACATCTTTGAATAATTTGATCAATTCCTTGTTTATATAAAAATGGGTCATCCCAAAAATATGTCTTAGCATCAGATAAAAATTTTCTCTTTNAATACGGTAGATAATTCCAGCATCTAACCTCTTTAAAATTTTTTTCTTAACAACTTCTTTCATAATAGGATTCAATCTCCTTTGAGGATCTACCATGGGTTTGCAGTTCTCTTCCATATGAATTCTATGCATAAAATTGAAGGACTGATTCCTTTTATATCAGGAATTTTCCATCCAAATGCTTTCTTTTAGTCTTTAAAGTTTTCATCAAACTCTCCTCTTCTTCTGTAGTTAATTTTGAGGAAATTATAACAGGTAATATAGAGGAATCACCTAAAAAGGTATACTTCAAATGTTCAGGAAGTAACTTCAACTTAAGCTCAGGAGGTTTTTCAATTGATGGATAAAAACATTTTATCTTTTTCTGTCGCGACTAAAACTTCAAAAATTTCTCGAACATAATTTAAATCTTCCTTATATAAATCTTTATATTGATTTAATTCATCTTCTTGCTCGTGTTCCAACTCTTTCATTTTAGATTTCTCTTCATAAGTTGTTTTGAAATAACATTCACTTAAATATCTTATCACATCCATTCTATAACATTCATTTTCTTTACATTTTGCAGGGTTTTTCATTGATTTAGAAATATTAAAAGTAAATGTTTGACCATTAACGAGCATTGTTGATTCTCCTTTCTATACATCTATCATTTCTCATCCTGCAGCTAGGAAAGGTCTCCCAAAAATGATAGGTTTCTTCATATCTTCCTCTATATCTAGTACAATAAAGTCAACAGGAAAGATAAATTGATCCACTTTCATTAAGACATCTTCTATAACTTCTTTAGGATAGGTTATTGAACAATCTGCTAACTGCAGAGTTACAGTAGTAGGAGATATTTTTCATAATACCAACCTTTTAAATATTGATAATGACATAAGGTTGATGCTTGCACCTAAATCACATAAAGCTTTCTCATAAAATCTATCTCCTATTTCACATGGAATTGTAAATCTACCAGGATCTTTAAGCTTTTCAGGAAGCTTTTTCTGAATTATAGCACTGCACTCCTCACTAAGTGCAACAGTTTTATTATCTTCAAACTTTCTTTTCTTGTTAAGAATATCCTTCATAAACTTCACATAACTTGGCTTTTGTTCCAGAGCTTCAGCAAATGGATTTAATTGTAAGCTTCTTAAAAATTTCCATAAATTTTGAAAATTGCTTATCCAACTTTTGTTGTTGGAGCCTCTGAGGAAATGGAGGTGGTGGTTTTTTCATGTCAACTTTAAGTGGAGAAATAAGTCTCTCTAAACCTTTTCGATTGTCCTCTTTTGGTTCTTCAATCTCTTCTCTCTCTACTCAGTCTTTTTTTAAACTCCACCTTCCAACTCTCTTTTGCTTCTAAGTTGAACGGCTTTTACTTATTCTTTATTCTGGTCTTTTGGATTTATTTCTATATTACTAGGAAGTGTTTCTTGAGATCTATTACTTATTCAATTTGCTATTTGTCGCAATTGATTCTCAATATTTCTAATTGTAGCTCCTTGACTTTGTAATTGATTTCCCATTTGTAATAGACAATTTCTTCTCCTTAAATTGTGGAATACTATTAAAACCTGGAGGATAAGTAGGTCTATAATTACTATTCCCTTGGTTTTTCTAATTTTCTAATGGATTTATTTGGTTGTTCTCCCATTATCGATTTCTACCACACGAAGTATTATTCCAGTTAAAAATAGGATGGTTCTTCCAACCTGAGTTATAATAGTTTGAATATGTGTTATTCTAATTATTGTTTATGTCATTCAAAGTTTCTAATGATACTTAAGAATCTATCATTTGTCCTGATGGATTCTCTTCAATTATGGAATTGGTAGAGAAAAATTCATTCCAAATTAGTCAAACTTCCTTGAAATTGTAGCAACTTGCTTTGCTAACATGGCAAAAGCATCAGATTCATGAACATTGACTACTTCCTTAAGATTTGTCTATTCAGAAGGCCATTGAAAATTATTTTTAGCCATCTCTTTAATTAAAGCATAAGCTCCATTAAATGGTTTTGACATCAATAAACCACCACCAGCGGCATCGATAATAAATCTAAGAGATCCAACTAATCCAATAGCATGGTGTGGACACTTTCTTAAGAGTTCATTAAATCATTCACATGCTTCATAAATAGATTCTCCTTCAAACTGGCAAAAAGATGTAATATCATTTCTAAGTTTTGTAGTTTTTGATGGTGTAAAATATTTAGCAAGGAATTTCTGCGCTAAATCACCCCAAATTCTGATAGATCCAAATGATAACGAATGTAACCATATCTTAGCTTTATCCCTAAGTGAGAAAGAAAATAATCTAAGTCTTATAACATCATCTGATACACCATCATACTTATGTAGCACACAATTCTAGAAAATTGGCAAGATGTAAATTTGGATCTTCAGTTGGTGCTCCCTCAAATAGATTATTTGATATCATTTAGATAATAGTAGGTTTAAGCTCAAATGAATTAGCCACTATAGCGAGTTTTTGAATACTATAATGAAGTTCATCCACTATAGGGTTTGCATAATTTCTTAAAGGTCTAAACTCTTCAACATTTTGATTATTTTGATTTGTCATTTCATGAAAATTTTCAGTAATTTTTATTTTTTTAATTTTTCTAATAGTTCTTTCTAATTCAGAATCGTAAGACACAAGTACTATGGAATCTGAACTATTCATACATTACTATAAAACATATAAAATAAAAATAAAAATAAAAACACACAAACAAGAACTTAATATAAAAACAACACTACAATATTCCTATAATAAATCGTAAAGTTTAAATAAAACTTTGTAAAAATAGAAATTTTGCTTTCTAAAAACTTATTGTAGAAAATTTTTATAATTTTTCTTCGTTTCAGTTCCACGTGCAACGACGCCAAAAACTTGATCACAACTTTTTATATAGATGTAAAATGNTTCACTTTACTTGTAAAACTCAACATATTTTAACAAATCAATTGACCAGATTGAAAGTAAATTAAGATCGAACTGAAAAGATCATCACAATTTTTTAAACATTTTTATGGTTTCACCAATTCAAATCACCATTTCACAAACTCGAGACAAGGAGAAAGACAGAGAAAACTACTCAGAACTCATGGGAAAAACACAACATAATTTGGAATTCATATATAAAATCAAAGCCATACAAACTATAACAAGTAAATAACTTATCTCTAAATTTCTCCCCAAGAATACTCCTCGAAGTTCCTCTGAATTATCTCTAAGTTCTCCCCAAGAACACTCCTCGAAGTTCCTCTAAATCTCTTTCTTTCTTTACAGTACACAGAATTCCTCTTCGAAGTAGCAAGGAGGAAGAAATCTCTCACTTTCCCTCCACTCTTATAATTTCTCGAAGAATTCCTCACAATTATACGTTCTAGCAAGCTTTCTATGCACTAATGGATCCTTTCTATTGCTTCCAAGTTTGCTCTCCTCTCTTCTTTTTCGACCAAAATGTTCTCTTTAAAGATGTGGATGAGTTTTCCCAAGAGTTGCTGACGCACCCCTCCAAAATCCGGCCTTATCCATTGTACATGTCACATAACCGTCGATCCCGTCGTCGACAGCCTCGATGGCGCCGTCGGCGCCCTTCTGGAGAATTTGTCCTGTAGCCTCAGGAAAATCTCGCCGTCGGCGACCTCGATGGCACCGTCGGCGCCCTAGTGCAATTCTCCACATTTTGGTCCTTTTCGCTCCAAATTTGCTCCTTTTTATTTTTTTTGCTCCATTGACCCTAATTCATCATTCCTGCAACAAAACATCAAAAATACCTTTCTTTGGAGTGCATTAACATCAGTATAAAAGAGGTATGAAAATCTCAACATATTTTCCTTTGGTCAAAATCCCCCAAACTTACCAATTACTTTTCCTCGAGTATTTTAGTACTATATAAAAGTTATGATCTACTGCAGTAATATTTTAATTCAGAAACACTATACGTTTGATTTAGATAAATATCATAGTAAGATATTCAGAAAAAATTCAAGTAATTGAATTAACTCTATATCCATAAGATTATCTAATCATCAAGTTTTAAGAGTTCTAGTTTTCTATTTATTTCAAGAATGACTATAGATTGCAATATTAAGTCACTTATAATATCCAAAAGATAAGACTTCATGAGAACTTTATTAGTAAAAGATCTATTCCATAAATATAAGTTCAGGAATATATTTAAGTTTTCCCTTTAACGTGGGTCCCAGTGAAGCCAATTTTTGATTAGGCATATCCTCAAGCTTCTCCTCACTTTCATTTTTCTTTCTTTTCTTTTTTTTTTCATTTGGATTGTTTTCAATCCTATATATTTTTCTTTTCTTTGCAGGGATTGTTTTCAATCCATTCTTTTTTCCTTTTTCAAGTGAGGATTACTATATCTGGATAGCCTTTAATGATTTTAAACATCACCGCTTTCAATCCTATATATTTTTCTTTTCTTTTCAGGGATTGTTTTCAATCCTTTCTTTTTTGATTTTCAAGTGAGGATTACTTTATCTGGATAGTCTTTAATGATTTTGAACATCACCTTTCTTTTCCTAAATTTGAAACTCAAAGCATTCCATTTCAAGTGAGGATTACTATATCTGGATAGCCTTTAATGATTTTGAACATCACCTTTCTTTCACGTGAGGATTACTATATCTGGATAGCCTTTAATGATTTTGAACTTCACTTTTCTTTCCCTAAAATATATATTTTTCTTTTCTTTTCAAGGATTGTTGTCAATCATTTCTTTTTCCTTTTTCAAGTGAATTTTTCTTTTCTTTTCAGTGATTGTTGTCAATCCTTTCTTTTTCTTTTTCAAGTGAAGATTATTATCTGGATAGTCTTTAATGATTTTGAACTTCACTTTTCTTTCCCTAAATTTGAAACTCAAAAATCTGGATAGCCTTTAATGATTTTGAACTTCACTTTTCTTTCCCTAAATTTGAAACTCAAAACATTGGATAGCCTTTAATGATTTTGAACTTCACTTTTCTTTCCCTAAATTTGAAACTCAAAGCATTTTCAAAGCATTCCAAGCCTTTAATGATTTTGAACTTCACTTTTCTTTCCCTAAATTTGAAACTCAAAGCATTTCTTACCTTATAAGTACTTCACNTCAATTTAGCACCGGTCAACTTAACGTCCAAATACATGTTCTAACATATCTAAATTATCTTTTATGGTCTTAGAATAATCACTAAATCATTATATATTCAAAATACTACCAGAATTTTCTAAATCACACACAACAACATAACAATAAAAACAAACACACAGATAACTATGAGTTGTCTCCCATAGAGCACTTGGTTTAACGTCGTTAGCCCAACGTAATCGGTGCTTATTCTGGTTGACCCAACATCATAAAATCATTAAATTTAACTTGGTCACCAAAAAAATAGGATTTCAGCCTATGACCATTCACTTTGAATATTTTATCAGTTTTAGAATCTTTGATATCCACAGCTCCATAGGGATAAACTTTCATCACAACAAATGGGCCCATCCATCTGGACTTAAGTTTACCTGGAAATAATCTTAACCTTGCATTATAAAGCAAAACTTGTTGCACTGGCTAAAAATTTTTAGTCATAATCCACATCTTCATCTTTTCTTTGTAAATCTTAGCACTTTCATAAGATTCATTCGTTACCTCTTCAAGCACATTTAATTGCAATAATCTTTTCTCACCAACATCCTTTAAATTTTAATTAAATTCATTAATAAACCAATATGCTTTATGCTCAAGTTCAAATGGTAAATGACACATTTTCCCAAATATTAGTCTGTATGGGGGCATTCCTACAAGAGTTATGTATGCAATCTTATAAGCTCACAAAGCATAGTCAAGTTTGACTGACCAATCCATTTTGGTTGGATTTACAGATTTTTGTAACATTCTTTTAATTTCACGATTGGATAATTCAATCAAATCACTTATCTGAGGATGATAAACAGTAGCTATTCTATGGTTAATATGATAATTTTTTATAACTTCTCCATTATTGCATTTTTGAAATGACTTCTCCCATCAGTTATGATTTCTCTCAATATCCCAAATCTACAAAATATGTTCATTCTTAAAAATTTTGCAACACTTTGAGCTTCACATTGAGATAAAGCAATAACTTCTATCTATTTGGATACATAATCTTTTGCTAACAATATATATAAATTTCTGAAAGATGGTATAAATGGCTCATGAAATCTAATCCTCAAACATCAAATATCTCACCTTCTAACACATAATTGAGGGGCATATCATTTCTCCTAGAATTATTGCCTACTCATTGACATCGATCACAAGTTTTGATATAAACATTAACATCTCTAAAGATTATAGGCCAATAAAATCTAGACTGTAAAATTTTGTATGTTGTTTTATCAACACCAAAATATCCCCTAAAATCAGAATTATTACATTTTTAGTAATTTCATAAGTTTCTTCTAAATGCATACATCTTTGAATAATTTGATCAATTCCTTGTTTATATAAAAATGGGTCATCCCAAAAATATGTCTTAGCATCAGATAAAAATTTTCTCTTTTGTTGGTATGTCATTCCATAAGGTATAATACCACTAACAATGAAGTTCACCATGTCGGCATATCATGGAATACACCACTCATTAACATCAAACAACTCTTCATCTGGAAAATGTTTATTAATTTCTTTTTCCAAATAGAGTGGCTTCTTTAATCCAAGCCTGGACAAATGATCAACAATTTGATTCTCAGATCCCCTCCTATCTACTATTTCAAAGTTAATTCTTGCAAAAGAAGAACTCATCTTATAGTCTTGGTTTTGCATCCTTTTTTTCATTAAATACTTAATAGCATAAGGATCTATATGCACAATACATTTAGTTCCAATTAAGTATGATCTAAATTTATCAAAAGCATGAACTACTGCTAATAAATCTTTCTCAGTTGTGGTATAATTAATTTGAGCTTCATTAAGAGTTTTACTAGCATAGTAGATAACTTTGAAAATCTTATCATGCTTCTGTCCTAAAATAATTCCAATAGTATAATCACTAGCATCACACATTAATTCAAAAGATTTTCTCAACCTGGTGAAACAATAATTGGTGCAGTGACTAATTTTTCTTTTAATAAATCAAAAGCTTTTAGGCACTCTTTATCAAAATTAAAAATTGCATCGTTTTTAAGTAAATGGCATAGAGGCTTGGCAATTTTTGAAAAGACTTTAATACATCGCCTTTAGAATCTAACATGTCCTAAAAAACTCCTAGTTTCCTTCACAATTGATGGGTAAGGTAAATTAGCGATCACTTAAATTTTTGCAGAGTCTACTTCCATACCATTTTCTAAAATTTGATGTCCCAAAACTGTTCCTCCTGCTACCATAAATTGGCATTTTTCCCAAATATTTCTTCACAGTGCTTAAGAACTTTTGATAAATGTTTTAAACATGATTCAAATGAAGTTCCAAACATTGAAAAACCATCTATAAAAACTTCAATTCTTTTTTCAATTAAATCACAAAAAATAGCCATCATACATCTTTAAAATGTAGAAGTTGCATTACATAAACCAAAGGGAATTCTTCTAAATGTAAATGTACCATAAGGACTGTTAAAACTTGTTTTCTCTTGATCCTCAAGAGCTATTTGTATTTGGTGATAACCAGTATATCCATCCAGAAAATAAAAGTATTTAAGCCTAAGTAGTCTATACAACATTTGATCTAGAAAGGGTAGTGGAAAATGATCTTTCCTAGTGGCAAGATTTAATTTTTTATAATCAATGCATATTCTTCATTCTGTGACTTGTCTTGTTAGTATTAACTTCTTATGTTCATTTAAAGTCACATTCACTCCTCCTTTCTTAGGAACACAATAAATCAGACTGACCCATGCATTATTGTAGATACGGTAGATAATTCCAGCATCTAACCTCTTTAAAATTTTTTTCTTAACAACTTCTTTCATAATAGGATTCAATCTCCTTTGAGGATCTACCATGGGTTTGCAGTTCTCTTCCATATGAATTCTATGCATAAAATTGAAGGACTGATTCCTTTTATATCAGGAATTTTCCATCCAAACNCTTAATCCTCAAGAGCTATTTGTATTTGGTGATAACCAGTATATCCATCCAGAAAATAAAAGTATTTAAGCCCAACTAGTCTATACAACATTTGATCTAGAAAGGGTAGTGGAAAATGATCTTTTCTAGTGGCAAGATTTAATTTTTTATAATCAATGCATATTCGTCATTCTATGACTTGTCTTGTTAGTATTAACTTCTTATGTTCATTTAAAGTCACGGTCACTCCTCCTTTCTTAGGAACACAATGAATCAGACTGACCCATGCATTATCCTAAATACGGTAGATAATTCCAGCATCTAACCTCTTTAAAATTTTTTTCTTAACAACTTCTTTCATAATAGGATTCAATCTCCTTTGAGGATCTACCATGGGTTTGCAGTTCTCTTCCATATGAATTCTATGCATAAAATTGAAGGACTGATTCCTTTTATATCAGGAATTTTCCATCCAAATGCTTTCTTTTAGTCTTTAAAGTTTTCATCAAACTCTCCTCTTCTTCTGTAGTTAATTTTGAGGAAATTATAACAGGTAATATAGAGGAATCACCTAAAAAGGTATACTTCAAATGTTCAGGAAGTAACTTCAACTTAAGCTCAGGAGGTTTTTCAATTGATGGATAAAAACATTTTATCTTTTTCTGTCGCGACTAAAACTTCAAAAATTTCTCGAACATAATTTAAATCTTCCTTATATAAATCTTTATATTGATTTAATTCATCTTCTTGCTCGTGTTCCAACTCTTTCNGTAGTTAATTTTGAGGAAATTATAACAGGTAATATAGAGGAATCACCTAAAAAGGTATACTTCAAATGTTCATGAAGTAACTTCAACTTAAGCTCAGGAGGTTTTTCAATTGATGGACAAAAACATTTTATCTTTTTCTGTCACGACCAAAACTTCAAAAATTTCTCAAACATAATTTAAATCTTCCTTATATAAATCTTTATATTGATTTAATTCCTCTTCTTGCTCGTGTTACAACTCTTTTATTTTAGATTTCTCTTCATAAGTTGTTTTGAAATAACATTCACTTAAATATCTTATCACATCCATTCTATAACATTCATTTTCTTTACATTTTGCAGGGTTTTTCATTGATTTAGAAATATTAAAAGTAAATGTTTGACCATTAACGAGCATTGTTGATTCTCCTTTCTGTACATTTATCATTTCTCTTCCTGCAGTTAGGAAAGGTCTCCAAAAAATGATAGGTTTCTTCATATCTTCCTCCATATCTAATACAATAAAATCAACAGGAAAGATAAATTGATCCACTTTCACTAAGACATCTTCTATAACTTCTTTAGGATAGGTTATTGAACAATCTGCTAACTGCAGAGTTACATTAGTAGGAGATATTTTTCATAATACCAATCTTTTAAATATTGATAATGACATAAGGTTGATGCTTGCACCTAAATCACATAAAGCTTTCTCATAAAATCTATCTCCTATTTCACATGGAATTGTAAATCTACCAGGATCTTTAAGCTTTTCAGGAAGCTTTTTCTGAATTATAGCACTGCACTCCTCACTAAGTGCAGCAGTTTTATTATCTTCAAACTTACTTTTCTTGTTAAGAATATCCTTCATAAACTTCACATAACTTGGCTTTTGTTCTAGAGCTTCAGCAAATGGATTTAATTGTAAGCTTCTTAAAAATTTCCATAAATTTTGAAAATTGCTTATCCAACTTTTGTTGTCGGAGCCTCTGAGGAAATGGAGGTGGTGGTTTTTCCATGTCAACTTTAAGTGGAGAAATAGGTCTCTCTAAACCTTTTGGATTGTCCTCTTTTGGTTCTTCAATCTCTTCTCTCTCTACTCAGTCTTTTTTGAACTCTACCTTCCAACTCTCTTTTGCTTCTAAGTTGAACGGCTTTTACTTATTCTTTATTCTAGTCTTTTGGATTTATTTCTATATTACTAGGAAGTGTTCCTTGAGATCTATTACTTAATCAATTTGCTATTTGTCGCAATTGATTCTCAATATTTCTAATTGTAGCTCCTTGACTTTGTAATTGATTTCCCATTTGTAATAGACAATTTCTTCTCCTTAAATTGTGGAATACTATTAAAAACTGGAGGATAAGTAGGTTTATAATTACTATTCCCTTGGTTTTTCCAATTTTCTAATGAATTTATTTGGTTTTTCCCCCATTATCGATTTCTACCACACGAAGTATTATTCCAGTTAAAAATAGGATGGTTCTTCCAACCTGAGTTATAATAGTTTGAATATGTATTATTCTACTTATTGTTTATGTCATTCAAAGTTTCTAATGATACTTAAGAATCTATCATTTGTTCTGATGGATTCTCTTCAATTATGGAATTGGTAGAGAAAAATTCATTCCAAATTAGTCAAACTTCCTTGAAATTGTAGCAACTTGCTTTGCTAACATGGCAAAAGCATCAAGTTCATGAACATTGACTACTTTCTTAAGATTTGCCTATTCAGAAGGCCATTGAAAATTATTTTTAGCTATCTCTTCAATTAAAGCATAAGCTCCATTAAATGGTTTTGACATCAATAAACCACCACCAGCGGCATCGATAATAAATCTAAGAGATCCAACTAATCCAATAGCATGGTGTGGACACTTTCTTAAGCCCATGCTTCATAAATAGATTCTCCTTCAAACTGGCAAAAAGATGTAATATCATTTCTAAGTTTCGCAGTTTTTGATGGTGTAAAACATTTAGCAAGGAATTTCTGCGCTAAATCACCCCAAGTTCTGATAGATCCAAATGATAACGAATGTAACCATATCTTAGCTTTATCCCTAAGTGAGAAAGAAAATAATCTAAGTCTTATAACATCATCTGATACACCATCATACTTAAATGTAGCACATAATTCTAGAAAATTGGCAAGATGTAAATTTGGATCTTCAGTTGGTGCACCCCCAAATAGATTATTTGATATCATTTAGATAATAGTAGGTTTAAGCTCAAATGAATTAGCAACTATAGCGGGTTTTTGAATACTACAATGAAGTTCATCAATTGTAGGGTTTGCATAATTTCTTAAAGGTCTAAACTCTTCAACATTTTGATTATTTTGATTTGTCATTTCTTGAAAATTTTCAGTAATTTTTATTTTTTTAATTTTTCTAATAGTTCTTTCTAATTCAGAATCGTAAGGCACAAGTCCTATGGAACCTGAACTATTCATACATTACTATAAAACATATAAAATAAAAATAAAAAATAAAAACACACAAACAAGAACTTAATATAAAAACAACACTACAATATTCCTATAATAAATCTTAAAGTTTAAATAAGACTTTGTAAAAATAGAAATTTTGCTTTCTAAAAACTTCTTGTAGAAAATTTTTATAATTTTTCTTCATTTCAGTTCCACGTGCAACGACGCCAAAAACCTAATCACAACTTTCTATATAGATGTAAAATATGATGTATGTGATTATAAGCTTAATTTCCTTAAAATAGATTCCTATTTTGCAATAAAGCCAAAAATTTGATCCAAAGCAAAAGCTAGGCAAATTTTTTTACTAAGAAGCAAATAAGAATACAGTTATAATATTTAGATAGGGGATACTACATAAGTATATGTATTGTTATCAAGTAATTTAAGATTTTTTTTATTAAGCCCTGAATATCGAACTCATAGAGAAACTAAAAATATGCACTTTATATAGCTAGAAAGTTTAGATAACAAAATCTACTTAGCAAAATATTCTTACTTAAACTTAAGGTGTATGAATGAAAATTTGATTCTATTTGTAATTTTTTATTTATGAAAATAAAATAAGCAACTAATTAACTTAGCTAAATATTTGTAAGATGAAAAAAATATAAGTAGAATATATTTTTCCTTACCATGAATCAGAAACAAGTATAGAAATTCTGTTGTGGAAGTATGTTAAATGTGTTGTACCAAATAGGAGCAATAATATTCTTTACCCTTACTAGAGATGCTATAAAGAACATTGGTTAATCTATAGTAGGAGCAATAATATTCTTTACCCTTACTAGAGATGCTATAAAGAACATTGACTAATCTATATTTTGAATAGTCTTGAAGACCAATTAAGTAAGGAATATACTAACTCTCACTATAGAGTTCCCTTTTCTCCATCCACCTGGGGGCTAACATCTCGCATTAAAACCTAAAACTATAATCAAATTATNTAAAAATTTTCTCTTTTGTTGGTATGTCATTCCATAAGGTATAATATCACTAATAATGAAGTTCACAATGTCGGCATATCATGGAACACACCACTCATTAACATCAAACAACTCTTCATCTGGAAAATGTTTATTAATTTCTTTTTCCAAACAGAGTGGTTTCTTTAATCCAAGCCTGGACAAATGATCAATAATTTGATTCTCAGATCCCCTCCTATCTACTATTTCAAAGTTAGTTCTTGCAAAAGAAGAACTCATCTTATAGTCTTGGTTTTGCATCCTTTTTTTCATTAAATACTTAATAGCATAAGGATCTGTATGCACAATACATTTAGTTCCAATTAAGTATGATCTAAATTTATCAAAAGCATGTACTACTGCTAATAAATCTTTCTCAGTTGTGGTATAATTAATTTGAGCTTCATTAAGAGTTTTACTAGCATAGTAGATAACTTTGAAAATCTTATCATGCTTCTGTCCTAAAATAATTCCAATAGTATAATCACTAGCATCACACATTAATTCAAAAGATTTTCTCAACCTGGTGAAACAATAATTGGTGCAGTGACTAATTTTTCTCTTAATAAATCAAAAGCTTTTAGGCACTCTTTATCAAAATTAAAAATTGCATCGTTTTCAAGTAAATGGCATAGAGGCTTGGCAATTTTTGAAAAGTCTTTAATATATCGCCTCTAGAATCTAGCATGTCATAAAAAACTCCTAGTTTCCTTTACACTTGATGGGTAAGGTTAATTAGCGATCACTTAAATTTTTGCAGGGTCTACTTCCATACCATTTTCTAAAATTTGATGTCCCAAAATTGTTCCTCCTGCTACCATAAATTGGCATTTTTCCCAAATAAGGACTAAATTTGTTTCTTCGTAGTGCTTAAGAACTTTTGATAAATGTTTTAAACATGATTCAAATGAAGTTGCAAACATTGAAAAACCATCTATAAAAACTTCAATTCTTTTTTCAATTAAATCACAAAAAATAACCATCATACATCTTTGNTTCCAAAATTGAAGTTCAATACTTCACACAACTTCCTTTAAATACTTAATTACCTATCATTTGAATGANTTCCAAAATTGAAGTTCAATACTTCACACAACTTCCTTTAAATACTTAATTACCTATCATTTGAATGAAAAAGATAAATCCATGTAGAAAATACAACTACACATGAGTTTAAAAGTATAAATGATGCACATAAACAAGAAATCTAAATTAAAACCAAATGTAGTCACAATGATAAACACTTATCTCAAATCCTCCCCCCCAAATGTCTTGAAGTTTCTTTGAATTCTCTTTCTTCACTCAATATATAAACTAACACTCAAAATAAAAAGAAAGTGGTCGGCAGCGGCGGCGGCGGTTACTAAGATGAATTGTGACTATGGATGTTTAATGGATGGCCCCCCTTCTTTGATGATCCAAGTATTTTTTATGAAAATCCAAAATGTGTCTTGGTGTCTCTTCAAAATGTGTCTACACTCAATGAATCTTCTTATAGTTCCTCATTTCAAAAGCCAATTGAATGAATTTTCATATTCATGGACTATTTCCCATGTTTTTACCAAGGGTTGTTTCAAACACCTCTTAAAAAATTTGTTCAAATTCAATAAATCATCAAATTACTACTTATGGCATTTAAGCACGGGATACATGACACTTAAGCGCGTCTCTCTTTGCATAACTGGTGCTTAGGCACCAACCCTGGGTGCTTAGGCGCCCCAGTTTATTTTTTCACCTTTATCATTTTTGCTCAAACTTTGACTCTTTTTCGCTCCTTTTAGCATTTTTCATCCATTTGATTGTACCTGAAAGAAAAAACACACAAATACCTTTCATTAAAGTGTAATATCTCAAAAATAAGCATAAAATGTGTATAAAAATACCATAGATTTTAGGTGTATCAAAAACCAAGCTGACTGAGCTGTGTCTTGCTAACCCAAAGATCATCAAAGGTTAACTAACAATCTCAATTCAACACAGTCAAACATGTGATACATATATTGTACCCCTCTTCTATAAATAAGGAGATCATTTCAAGAGAAAATGCTAATCAAGCATTCAAATTACTATACATTATAGTGAGTTTTCCTTTCTCTCCCATCCCCTCTCTCTTATCTTACTTTATATTTCTTGTGATTCATAAACAAATTAGGATTCAACATCCTAAAAATTGATGTGAGTGTGAATCATGTCATAGATAAAAAGAGGACTATCACACGAAAAATAAAATCCCATCAACCCTAGTAAAATAGAGTACAACAAGGTGTTTGTGCAGCATCAAATCCAAAATCTAAAAAGAACAGATGATGGATGCTCTCAGAGAGGCATTAGCTCAGAGAAGGGAGCAGAACCTTTGAGTGCAAGGGTCAGTTCCTAACAACTAAATGACACCCATGCTTGCCGAAAGAAAAGAAGATTTGTAGTACTTCAATAGTGTTGGGTCAACACCAATAGATTGACAGCAATTCAAGCATATTAAGGTGCCCCACCAGCCAGAGAATGCATTCTCTTAATAGATTATTGAAGTTGGGCCCCCAAAAAGATTTAAAATGCCTACTCTGGAATCTTACAAGGCTTGGGCTAATTTGACCGACCACATAGCTTCCTTCATGTCATCAATCTGCTTACTGAAAATCACATACACACTAAAGTGCCACTTATTCTTCACCAAGCTAAGGGAATTGTCCCTTAGATAGTTCAACGAATTTTTGCCATATGTGATCACCTCATTCTCTTACTTCAAAAGGCTATTTGTGGCATAGTTTACAACCACATAAATGCCGTAAAAGAGTTTACAAACGCTTCTACAGATAAGACAGAGGTAGAACAAGAGCTTATACTCATTTGTTACTTGATTCCATAAGGAGATGTTAGAGTTGCGGGATTTGAAACCACGGTAGCACATGCTATCCTAGCCCAAGAGCTAAAGAAAGGTCTGGGTTGGTATGCTCTAAGCTTGCAGTGATTGAAGACCTTAGTCGAGTTGTTGGAGTTGTCCAAAAAACACAATCAACAAAAGAATATAACTCCACACTGCTTCAGTCATAGCATATGCTTTCATCAGTCGTCTACAGAAAAATTCTTTCACTATTCGTCTACAGAAGAGAGCCCCACAGGGATGATAGATGGAGAGCAGGGAAGACTCACATCCTTCTGATTGTCTATGCCATAAAGATAATTGGTCGCCCAAAGATAATCGATAATTCTAAAGACCCTAGGACCATGGGAGACAGACCCGATATCATGACCAGTGGGCAGCT
Organism: Phalaenopsis hybrid cultivar; assembly: GCA_002079205.1. NCBI lineage: Eukaryota > Viridiplantae > Streptophyta > Magnoliopsida > Asparagales > Orchidaceae > Phalaenopsis > Phalaenopsis hybrid cultivar. The sequence continues at coordinate 359,693 of JXCR01119625.1, read as the reverse complement.
TAGTAAAATGAGGGACCGCTTGCTCATCATGAAGCACCCAAGACAACCCCACCAAGGGTATCAATGAATGAGATAGTCTAGGCCATCCAAAATAAAGACTTTAAGAGAGCTCCCTTGATGAATATTAGAGCTTATCATCGTGACTCAAAGACCATCGAGATCACAACCATGACATGGAGGATTACTAAAATCTCTAGAGCTTGAACAAGGAGTCATATAGAGCTAACAAATTAAACTAGTTTGTGGATTATGAGAGCAACCACCCAGTGACNAGTCTAGGCCATCCAAAATAAAGACTTTAAGAGAGCTCCCTTGATGAATATTAGAGCTTATCATCGTGACTCGAAGACCATCGAGATTACAACCATGACATGGAGGATTACTAAATTCTCTAGAGCTTGAACAAGGAGCCATATAGAGCTAACAAATTAAACTAGTTTGTGGATTATGAGAGCAACCACCCAGTGATAGAGGAAAGCTCCAAAAGAAGTTTAGGATGATATGATATGAGCATATACCATTCACATTGCTACCATAGTCCCAACCATCTTCATAGGAGGTGAAGAATTGTCTCTGTTGGCACTATTTTTGGTTGGAGTTGCCCGTTGGAAGCTGTCAGCCGCTGGAATCGAAATCTCGTTGCCCGCTTCGGAAAGGCATTTAATATATATATATATATATATATATATATATATATATATATATATATATATATAT
>JXCR01119625.1:257170-355464 GCA_002079205.1 Phalaenopsis hybrid cultivar | reverse complement strand
TCATAATTTTTTGAATCAAATTTCTATTATTATTATTTAATTTTTAATCAATTTCAATGATTAAATTGAATAGAAAATAATATTTTAATTGTCAAAATTATTTTTATATTTTTAATAGATTTCTCTAAATTCAGGAAACCGAGAGAGTCAAATCTTATATTTTTTGTATTTTTTAATTTATTTATTATAATTATTTTAATGGGAAAACATGAAAATTTTATTTTTAAGCCTTTAAAATTTATTTTTAACTTAGAAAAAATTACGAAAAATGTCCTAATGAATTCTAAGTGATCAAGGGACATTCTCACTCATTTTAAACCATTTTGTAATTTTAAAAATTTTGATTATTTTAAGTATTTTTAATTCAAAATATATTTGAAAAATGAAATATTTTAAAAAAATGGGTTTTATTTTTATAAAATGCCCTTGATCATAAGGAACTCAGAAAAATAACTTTCATAATTTTTCTAAGCATATTTAATTTAATATAATTATTTTTATACAAAAAAGGTAAGGCTTCCTTAAAAATTCACTTTAGTGCTTAGACTATATCAAATAATTTTGATATTTTTACAATGAGTAAACATGACTTTTAGGAGTAGCGGGGAAGTGATTTTTTCAATTTTTGATAAGTATATAATTTACATAAATTAATATAAAGTATATGCATTTAATTAAGTACTGAAATGTACAAGATGAANCTTTGAATTCTCTTTCTTCACTCAATATATAAACTAACACTCAAAATAAAAAGAAAGTGGTCGGCAGCGGCGACGGCGGTTACGAAGATGAATTGTGGCTATGGATGTTTAATGGATGGCCCCCCTTCTTGGATGATCCAAGTATTTTTTATGAAAATCCAAAATGTGTCTTGGTGTCTCTTCAAAATGTGTTTACACTCAATGAATCTTCTTATAGTTTCTCCTTTCAAAAGCCAATTGAATGAATTTTCATATTCATGGACTATTTCCCATGTTTTTACCAAGGGTTGTTTCAAACACCTCTTAAAAAATTTGTTCAAATTCAATAAATCATCAAATTACTACTTCTGGCATTTAAGCGCGGGATACATGACACTTAAGCGCGTCTCTCTTTGCATAACTGGTGCTTAGGCGCCACTCTGGGTGCTTAGACGCCCCAGTTTATTTTTGCACCTTCATCATTTTTGCTCCAACTTTGACTCTTTTTCGATCCTTTTAGCATTTTTCATCCATTTGATTTTACCTGAAAGAAAAACACAAAAATACCTTTCATTAAAGTGTAATATCTCAAAAATAAGCATAAAATGTGTATAAAAATACCATATATTTTAGGTGTATCAAAAACCAAGCTGACTGAGCTGTGTCTTGCTAACCCAAAAATCATCAAAGATTAACTAAAAATCTCAATTCAACACAGTCAAACATGTGATACATATATTGTACCCCTCTTCTATAAATAAGGAGATCATTTCAAGAGAAAATGCTAATCAAGCATTCAAATTACTATACATTATAGTGAGTTTTCCTTTCTCTCCCATCCCCTCTCTCTTATCTTACTTTATATTTCTTTCGATTCATAAACAAATTAGGATTCAACATCCTAAAAGTTGATGTGAGTGTGAATCATGTCATAGATAAAAAGAGGACTATCACACGAAAAATAAAACCCCATCAACACTAGTAAAATAGAGTGCAACAAGGTGTTTGTGCAGCATCAAATCCAAAATCTAAAAAGAACAGATGATGGATGCTCTCAGAGAGGCATTAGCTCAGAGAAGGGAGCAGAACCTTTGAGTGCAAAGGTCAGTTCCTAACAACTAAATGACACTCATGCTTGCCGAAAGAAAATAAGATTTGTAGTACTTCAATAGTGTTGGGTCAGCACCAATATATTGACAGCAATTCAAGCATATTAAGGTGCCCCACCAGCCAAGGAATGCATTCTCTTAATAGATTATTGAAGCTGGGCCCCCAAAAAGATTTAAAATGCCTACTCTGGAATCTTACAAGGCTTGGGATACTTCGACCGACCACATAACTTCCTTCATGTCATCAATCTGCTTACTGAAAATCACATACACACTAAAGTGCCACTTATTCTTCACCAAACTAAGGGAATTGTCCCTTAGGTAGTTCAACAAATTTTTGCCATATGCGATCACCTCATTCTCTTACTTCAAAAGGCTATTTGTGGCATAGTTTACAACCACATAAATGTCGTAAAAGAGTTTACAAACGCTTCTACAGATAAGACAGAGGTAGAACAAGAGCCTATACTCATTTGTTACTTGATTCCATAAGGAGATGTTAGAGTTGCGGGATTTGAAACCACGGTAGCACATGCTACCCTAGCCCAAGAGCTGAAGAAAGGTCTGGTTTGGTATGCTCTGAGCTTGCAGTGATTGAAGACCTTAGTCAAGTTGTTGGAGTTGTCCAAAAAACACAATCAACAAAAGAATATAACTCTAAACCTTCTTCAGTCATAGCATATGCTTTCATCAGTCGTCTACAGAAAAATTCTTTCACTATTCATCTACAGAAGAGAGCCCCATAGGGATGATAGGTGGAGAGCAAGGGAAGACTCGCATCCTTCTGATTGTCTATGCCATGAAGACAATTGGTCTCCCAAAGATCATCGGTAATTCTAAAGACCCTAGGACCATGGGAGACAGACCCGATATCATGCNTATATATATATATATATATATATATTAAACATATGAAATCAAATCGATCCCATATTTCTCATAGTTTAAATGGAAGAGAATTGTACCTCAAATCCTGTATCTATCCCGAAATATAAACACAAGACTTGATGGTGAGGCTCGATCAAATAAACTAAGAAATATATGACATCCGTTTGGTCTGTAAAAAATAATTTTATTTGCTGACAAATTCCCCTACTTAATACAAAGAATTAAATAGGGTTTATATTAAGCTGGGTTCAAAAAAGCTTTCTATAAGGGAAAACCCCTATAGTTAATTACATCTTAGATGACTGAAAAAGAAAACTCTCGATAAAAATTTGGAAATATTATCTTCAAATAGGTCAAAATGATAGAACTTTTCAACGAGATCGGAAAAAGAGGCGTGAAAGGGGAATGAATCAAATTTGAAACATTTTATTGTAGAATCTAAAGGAGGAAGAACTAGGGGATGTCATAGATCCGGAGGAGGAACCTCAATGACTTCCTAAGCTATCCTATTGTTTGGCTTCAGTTTTGAGGAGAAATATTTAAATGTTTCATTTTGCCAATTTTATTATTTAGGGCTTACATCCATGTGAAACAATCACACGAATAGCCTGGAAGTTGTGAGAGTTTAGGTCGTGACGAACGACAAACTCAAAATCCTAAGATGAGTTAGGGCTTATACTGTACAACAGAGTTATACAAAGGCCTAACGATAAGTTGAGGATTTATGTCGCACTAGGCTATGACTTGTTGTTTAATTCTAAGGAAAGATATGCTGTTGTAGATCCTCTTGCTGTTGAAAATAGTCGTGGTGCCCATGATGCTAGCTCCAAGCTCCTCATCGTGATGAGTTTAAGTTTTCTAGTGTGTCAGGTTATAATTTCAAATCAAATGTCCCTATGGTTATGGTTCTTTAAATATTATGGGGCATATTAAAGTTGATTAGAGCGACACCATTTAGGATCCTACGGTTCCCTCATTCTGATACCACTATTTTCTATCAGATTCACTTAGTCTAAATGAATTTACTAAACTCAACTTAATGAATTCCATACTTACATTTAGACATTGGAAAGCCTTGTTAGCAATAGTAGGTTACCTCCTCTGAGGGATTCCCGATCATCTGATAGAGACATCTTAATTTAGTTGCAATTTTTATTTTGTGTGATTAAATTTTGAGTTATTTTATATTTTGAATGTTGTGGCGGTGAATTTTATCTTGGTTAATTTTAGTTTTGCTCTTGGTGGCTATCCCAACAGTTTTNTATATATATATATATATATTAAACATATGAAATCAAATCGATCCCATATTTCTCATAGTTTAAATGAAAGAGCATTGTACCTCAAATCCTGTATCTATCACAAAATATAAACACAAGACTTGATGGTATGACTCGATCAAATAAACTAAGAAATATATGACATTCGTTTGGTCTGCGAAAAATAATTTTATTTGCTGACAAATTCCCCTATTTAATACAAAGAATTAAATAGGGTTTATATTAAGCTGGGTTCAAAAAAGCTTTCTATAAGGGCAAGCCCCTATAGTTAATTACATCTTAGATGACTGAAAAAGAAAACTCTTGATAAAAATTTGGAAATATTATCTTCAAATAGGTCAAAATGATAGAACTTTTCAACGAGATCGGAAAAAGAGGCGTGAAAGGGGAATGAATCAAATTTGAAACATTTTATTGTAGAATCTAAAGGAGGAAGAACTAGGGGATGTCATAGATCCGGAGGAGGAACCTCAATGACTTCCCAAGCGGCTATTGTTTGGCTTTAGTTTTGAGGAGAAATATTTAAATGTTTCATTTTGCCAATTTTATTAGTTATGGCTTACATCCATGTGAAACAATCACACGAATAGCCTGGAAGTTGTGAGAGTTTAGGTCGTGACGAACGACAAACTCAAAATCCTAAGATGAGTTAGGGCTTATATTGTACAACAGAGTTATACAAAGGCCTAACGATAAGTTGAGGATTTATGTCGTACAAGGCTATGGCTTGTTGTTTAATTCTAAAGAAAGATATGCTGTTGTAGATCCTCTTGCTGTTGAAAATAGTCGTGCTGCCCATGATGCTAGCACCAAGCTCCTTGTCGTGATGAGTTTAAGTTTTCTAGTGTGTCAGGTTATAATGTCAAATCAAATGTCCCTATGGTTATGGTTCTTTAAATATTATGGGGCATATTAAAGTTGATTAGAGCGACACCGGTTAGAATCCTACAGTTCCCTCATTCCGATACCACTATTTTCTATCAGATTCACTTAGTCTAAATGAATTTACTAAACTCAACTTAATGAATTCCATACTTTCATTTAGACCTTGGAAAGCCTTGTTAGCAATATACTAAACTCAACTTAATGAGTTCCATAATTTCATTTAAACCTTGGGAAGCCTCGTTAGCAACTTATGAAACCCAACTTAATGAGTTCCATAATTTCATTTAAACTGTGGGAAGCCTCGTTAGCAACCAAGGTTACCTCCTCCGAGGGATTCCCGATCATCTGATAGAGACATCTTAATTTAGTTGCAATTTTTGTTTTGTGAGTTATTTTATATTTTGAATGTTGTGGCGGTGAATTTTATCTTGGTTGATTTTAGTTTTGCTCTTAGTGGCTATCCCAGTAGTTTTTGTTTTCATGCATGGTGACATCATTGTTTAACATGCAAGTTTATAAGCATAAAAGCACAGTGCGAAAAGTATAAGAAAAGACGGCACCGTAAACTGTAAATGCATACCTAGCTAGTCTTCTCGTTCCACCACTTGAAAGGTCAGTACTTGCAAGGCTTGTATATAATATTGCAAGGAAATTTAAATTGCAGGAGTATATGAATGTTTAGCTACCGAACCCCAAGCTATGATTTGGTGGGATCTTGGAAGATCCTAGTAGATGATTTTAGAGCAAAATATGGCAAGTCAAATATGTCCTTCAAAATGTCCAATAGATTTCAGAATGTTCGAGGCATGTCCCCGGATCACTTTGAAAATCCCTTGAAATATTCCAAATTCATTTTTGGATTTATCATATTGTTCCATTAATCATCAGAGATCGAAGTGTAACTATCCTGTTGCTCGGTGAAACTTGACAATTTAATTATCCCGAGGATAGGATTCTTGATTAATCAATTGATGTTTCACTTAAGAGTTATGTGAGTGGGTGCCCGTAAGACAAGTTTAGGTCATTCAAGACCGTGGTGCCCATATTTAAGGTCAGGCTTGTAGTGTTTAAAGGTGTTAGTCACCAATTATGTTGTTTTCTAAATCTAATCAATTGGGCTTATAAATTGAGCCTAAGTCACTACGAAGCCTTTAACAATCATGATAGATGAAAATGTGATTATCAACATTTTGATTTCAGTAACATATATCCATATCAAATGGTCAAACCATCCTCAATTTTAAGCTTAAGAAAAGTAAACTATCATCTTTCCAACTTAAGCCCATCACTTAAGAATCGTTTGATCTCAGTTGACTTCCAAGATATGAAGATTAGGGGGATTATGATTTTGTTGATGTTGTGCAAGGGTGGTGAATGAGTTTCTACCCTTTAACCCCATTGTATTTCAATCATCCGATCATATTTATTAAGATCAAAATTATCTATTTTCCCTTGATTAATCCTAAATTTTGATTAAGGCACCAAAGTCTAAAATGACTATTTTGCCCTTAGGGCACTTCACCTCATAACTCATCAAACACAACTCAAGTAATTTTGAGGGTTTAGAGTGTCATATCCATAAGATAATTATAATGTTAGGGGAGAATATGTGGACTNGGGCACTTCACCTCATAACTCATCAAACACAACTCAAGTAATTTTGAGGGTTTAGAGTGTCATATCCATAAGGTAATTATAATGTTAGAGGAGAACATGTGGACCTCTCAAAATTTTGATTTAATTTAGATAATTATTTAAATTTAGAAGATAGGATTTTCAAAAGTTAATTTATTTAATTATCCAAAAAAAAGTTTCTATTTATGGGAAAATTATTAGAGGTTTTTTAAGGTANTTTTGATTTAATTTAGATAATTATTTAAATTTAGAAGATAGGATTTTCAAAAGTTAATTTATTTAATTATCCCAAAAAAAGTTTATATTTATGGGAAAATTATTAGAGGTTTTCTAAGGTCAGAGAAACACTTAGAAAAAATTTCATAATTTTTTGAATCAAATTTCTATTATTATTATTTAATTTTTAATCAATTTCAATGATTAAATTGAATAGAAAATAATATTTTAATTGTCAAAATAATTTTTATATTTTTAATAGATTTCTCTAAATTCAGGAAACCGAGAGAGTCAAATCTTATATTTTTTGTATTTTTTAATTTATTTATTATAATTATTTTAATGGGAAAACATGAAAATTTTATTTTTAAGCCTTTAAAATTTATTTTTAACTTAGAAAAAATTACGAAAAATGTCCTAATGAATTCTAAGTGATCAAGGGACATTCTCACTCATTTTAAACCATTTTGTAATTTTAAAAATTTTGATTATTTTAATTATTTTTAATTCAAAATATATTTGAAAAATGAAATATTTTAAAAAAATGGGTTTTATTTTTATAAAATGCCCTTGATCATAAGGAACTCAGAAAAATAACTTTCATAATTTTTCTAAGCATATTTAATTTAATATAATTATTTTTATACAAAAAAAGTAAGGCTTCTTTAAAAATTCACTTTAGTGCTTAGACTATATCAAATAATTTTGATATTTTTACAATGAGTAAACATGACTTTTAGGAATAGTGGGGAAGTGATTTTTTCAATTTTTGATAATTATATAATTTACATAAATTAATATAAAGTATATGCATTTAATTAAGCACAAAAATGTCCAAGATGATTCAAAGCATCACAATATTTTTTCTAGACTTCTCTGTCCACAAAAAACCTACAAAAAATATTCCCACAAATTTTCAAATGATATTTTGATTTATATAATTAAAATAGCCAAAATAGTCACCTTAGCTTGAAAATTAGGGCTAGAAGCATAAGGATGTCCTCTGACCTTGGAAAAATTAGAAGACGTAGCTTCTGTCATGAGGAACAAACTCTCAAAATTTCAAGTAATGCTAAAATGTTTTAAGCCATGGAGAATTAAAATACTGCAGAGGGTATTTAATTAATTAAAAATCACAGAATGAGAAAATAATTTTTATGTTTAGTCTGCATTATTTTCCTTTGTTCACTGAGCAAGAAAGTATTTTTATTTTATTTTTATGATTTTTCTACACAAAGTTTTGCATTTTTAAAGTTATGGGTATTTAAATAAATAAGAAAATTTTTATTTTTCTATTTAAGTGATGCGGCACCGCGTCAACTTACGGCAGCTCTGAAGCTCCACGCGACGTCTTCTGGTTCAGGGTCGCCATCCACCTCAGGGCTGACTCAGCCCGCAGTTCGTGTTCTATTCCTTCATCNTGATTCAAAGCATCACAATATTTTTTCTAGACTTCTCTGTCCACAAAAAACCTACAAAAAATATTCCCACAATTTTTCAAATGATATTTTGATTTATATAATTAAAATAGCCAAAATAATTACCTTAGCTCGAAAATTAGGGCTAGAAGCATAAGGATGTCCTCTAACCTTGGAAAAATTAGAAGACATAGCTTCTGTCATGAGGAACAAACCCTCAAAATTTCAAGCCATGCTAAAATGTTTTAAGCCATGGAGAATTAAAATACTGCAGAGGGTATTTAATTAATTAAAAATCACAGAATGAGAAAATAATTTTTATGTTTACTCCGCATTATTCTCCTTTGTTCACTGAGCAAGAAGGTATTTTTATTTTATTTTTATGATTTTTCTACACAAAGTTTTGCATTTTTAAGGTTATGGGTATTTAAATAAATAAAAAATTTTTTATTTTTCTATTTAAGTGACGCGGCACCGCGTCAACTTACGGCAGCTCCGAAGCTCCACGCGATGTCTTTTGGTTCAGTGTCGCCATCCACCTCAGGGCTGACTCAGCCCACAGTTCGTGTTCTATTCCTTCGTTCGGTGCAATCTCGTCCATCCACCCAATACACGCTCGATCAGACGGCTCTCTGTCATCGTCTATGATTGTCAAAACTCGTGAACCGTCCAACTTTAAACCCTAAGATCTCAGCCTAGACTCAACCAAATTTCTTCGGATTTGTTCCAACACCTTCATCTACTCAAGGCGGTATAGCTAAAAGGTTACACTATTATGAATTGCAACTTTTCTTCACAAAAAACCAAACCGAGCCCAAAATTAGGGTTAATGAGTTATACATTTGCCCAAGAGGTTAGGCCTCGATTGGATGCTTGTGGAAGCGTTAGTGGAGTCTGGCGAACCTCGTGGATGTGTTTATTTCCTTTGGTGAANGTCTATGATTGTCAAAACTCGTGAACCGTCCAACTTTAAACCCTAAGATCTCAGCCTAGACTCAACCAAATTGCTTCGGATTTGTTCCAACACCTTCATCTACTCAAGGCGAGTATAGCTAAAAGGTTACATTGCTATGAATTGCAAGTTTTCTTCACAAAAGACCAAACCGAGCCCAAAATTAGGGTTAATGAGTTATACCTTTGCCTAAGAGGTTAGGCCTCGATTGGATGATTGTGGAAGCGTTAGTGGAGTCTGGTAAACCTTTGTGGATGTGTTTATTTCCTTTGGTGAAGGCTCCAAGTATGATTTCGATCAAAGGGTGGAGCGGCCTTGGTCTAGAGATAGGTTAGAGGGCTCAATAGAGGAGGATTTTGATTGGGACCTTCCTCTCTTGCTCTGGTGAAGCTCAGGAGCAAATCAATTTAGGGTTTGGGGGAGTTTTTAGGAAGGCCAAATTTTGCCCTGATTTTGAGCTCAAAAACTGAGCTTAAGTGATGGGGAAGATGGCCAAAGAATGGTTGTCATGAAGTTAGGGAGTCTTGGAGGAGCTCTAGAAACAATTTTAATAGAGTTTTCTGAAGAAAATTTTTTGATCCCCTTTGAAGCCATAGAGGGGGTTTTAAGTAAAACAACCTAGCGTGGTTGTCCTAGCCTTCAATTGGGTGCAATGTGGAGCCGAGGTGGAGGGCTTCAAGATGCTAAACATCAATCAGGGATAGACACATTGTATGGGTGAAATTGGGTTTGAATTTAAGCATAGGGGCTCTCGATTTTGGCTCCTCCGGTGACTAGGGTGGCTGGCCATGGCAGAGGAGGTGCTTAGGTGGCTCAGGAACCTCAGAGGAATCTGTCACAATAATTAATTTGGGCTGGTGATAGGTTTTGACAAAGATATCTTTGGTTTAAGCAATTTAGGGGACCTTTGGTCCATGACTCATCTAGGGTGGGTTAAGCATGGTTTAGCTTGGTCCAAAGGGGAAGCTTAGTGGCTGTGGAGTCATCAATTTGGCGGTCGTAGGATGGCTAAGTTAATTTTGGTACATGGGTCCAATTTTGGGTCCAAATGGCCAAAGGTTGGGTTTGGGTTAGGCTAGCCATGAATTTGAGCCCAATTGATTGATCAAAATTGTGTAGATGATTGTCATGAAGATTTTTGGTGAAGTATTAAAGTAATTTTAAGTTCAATTGGAAGCTCAATTTGAAGGATTTTGGGATTTTGGTCAATTTGGGCATAATGGACTAGACTTAGGTCTAGGTTGAGCTAAGGTTGGGCTAAGTCCAAATTGATGGTTGAAAATGGTCTATAAGAAAGTCATGAAGATTTTTCAACATAAATTGGGTGTCAATTTTTGGGTTAAGGAAATCAATTTGGTGGAATTTGGAGGTATGGCCAATTTGGGGCAAATTTGGGGATTTTTGGACTTGGGTTAAAATTAAGTGAAATTGAGGCTTCACCAAGGCCAATAAAATGTCAAATTTGGTGTGTAGGATTGTTATGAAGAGTTTAGGATTCAAATTGGGGCAAGTTGATTGGGCTATGGGGTTCAATTAGGTGAAATTAGGCCATAGAATCAAAATTGGGGGTTTTTAATTAGATCAAAATTGAGCTCAAATAACGGGCCAATTGGGCTTGGATTTGGTTTTGATTGGTCAAATGAAATATGAATTTGAGTTTAGGATTGAAATTGAGGGGAATTAGAGCCAATTTGATGGACATTTGAGGTGAATTTAGAAAAACTGGGTCATTAAAGGCAATTTGAGGGTTTTGGTCAAAATAGTCAAATTGGTCAAATTGGGTTCAATTGAAGGGTCCAAATTTATTTTGGAGACATTTGAAGTGATTTTTGAGGTTTTTAGAAAGTTTGGGGTGCCAAGGGTATTTTTGTAATTTTGGCAAACTTGGGGGTATTTTGGTAATTTTAGAAATTTTGGGTGGTTTTGGTCAATTTGGGCATTTTGAAATGGGTTGAGATGATTTTTGAATCAATTTAGGTATTTTGGGTGAATTTGAGAATTTTGACCAAATTTAGGGTTTCAAGGGCATTTAGGTTATTTGGGTGGATTTAAGGTCAAAAGACCAAGTTGGTCATTTTGGTAGAATTAGAGTGCCAACCACCCTATATGAGCCATGGACCAATTGAATCCATATTTGGGTCCACTATGTACTGGTCTTAGCTAAACCCTAGCTTACGTCTAGTGGGTTTAGGGGACCATCTACCTGAGTATCCCAAAAGATCAAGGGAACAAAGTCAACAATTTTGGGTTTAGGGTTGCAAGTGGGTATAGGTGGTAGTGGGTGTAAGTGAGTGAACTAGCTCTAGACCAATACCCAGGGTCAACCCTAAGGTCAAACAATCCTATGGGGACTCTCCTTGAGATCCTCTATACTGACCCCACCTACTAAGTGCTAAAGGTTAGGACCAATATGTGGAACTTCAAGTTGAGCAAGGAAGAGTTTAGAGTTCCTAATGGTTTGGATTCTTTTCTAGTTTTCTAGGAATAGTCAACATGAAAGTCCTATGTCTAGACCCTAGGCTACTAAAGAGGAAAAACTAAACCTCAACCAAAAGTGAGGTCAACGGTCTCGTTGAGCCAGCTTCAAGAGGTTTTGATCAGGAAAAATATGTGTAGCTTCCATCACCCAAAAATAAAGCTCACATCCTCCAATTACTTTTACTAACACAAATTTTTCCTTAATAAAAATCCTTCCATCAATGCCATAATCATACCACCTAAATAATATCTTTACATATCACCTTGGTTGAAAATGACAAATAATTCACAAATATGGATGACTTCTTAATGGTTTATTGGCTTCCAACCTACAATGCCATTATCGGCTAACTCCAACTCAATAAATTCAAGGTTGTAACTTCAACGTACCATGTAGTAGCAAATTTTTTGAGCTACGGGAAGGTTATCACTTCTAGCCGGATTAGTCCTAAACATGCTACCTCTAAGTGGTTAGATGCGTGGAGCAGAAGTCACTTGAGCTTCAAAACCTAAGTGAATTATATTTTGAGACTAGCAAGGTCACTCTTTAAATCCCTGTGATTGAAGAAAAAATTGGGTAAATTTCTTCTAACAAGTAAACGTCTTGATGTAAGGTCGAAAGATATTTCGTCCAGACCTTCCAAGTGCATCGAGAAGTTTTTCATTAGTTAACCTCCAAAATGTCAGGGACCAGCCGATGTTGCTTGTTGTCGAATGAACATCAATCCATCCACTTGGCTGATGAAGCAGAAGATGAGGTATACGACTATCACCTTGGTTGAATTAATTCGAGAGGAGGTACAGAAACTACTGAGGATAGATATGTTTGAGAGGTGCAAACTTTAACATGGGTATCAAACATAGTGATAATGGAAAATATAAATTAAAAGTAAATGATGTGCATCAACTTTAAGAACATAAACTAACATCTTTAAAATATGAAGCTTGTGCATTTTCTAGACCATGATTTGCACACACATACATACATGCACACACACACACACACATACATACATGCACACACACACACACACACACATAATACACACATACATAACACACACATAGACACACGGACGGACGCATGCACGAACAATCGAAAAAATGAAACCACCATGCCCCTACTAGTTCCAATGTTCTCCTTCCAGTCTCTTCTAGCCCCCAGGCCTCTCCTTTCCCTAAGGCCCTTTCTCTCCTTCAAGTTTCATTTTAGCCCCAAGGAGAGATCGACACTGTAGAAAGTTCAAAAGTGATCCTCATCATTTTCATATTGGGGACCTCATCTGAAGATTTCAAATAGTTTTCCATGGGGATGTTTAAAATCTGGGCGACTCAGACACACAGACGCACNTCGACACTGTAGAAAGTTCAAAAGTGATCCTCATCATTTTCATATTGGGGACCTCATCTGAAGATTTCAAATCGTTTTCCATGGGGATGTTTAAAATCTGGGCGACTCAGACACACAGACGCATAAGCAACTTTAGATAATAAAGGTGACAATTATGACCCATTTATAAAAATATTGGGTGTGAAAATCCAGGGAGTGCAACTGTTAAAGCTTTTATAACAAAATAAGTATATATTTTTATGCTTAATTCTTTTATTCTTATGTCAGCTGCCTGTCACACTCCGCCATATTCTAGAAATTGGCAAGAACCTCATGGGATGGAAGGTTCTAGAGAATGCCAGAATATAGAGAGGCATCTATGGGACCTTAGAAGATTCCACTACATTCCAAAAAATGCTAAATGGAAAAGCTCCAATGATAAACTTAAGAGTAACCTAAAAAGTTCTAGTGCTATGTATTTACGNTGCTAAATGGAAAAGCTCCAATGATAAACTTAAGAGTAACCTAAAAAGTTCTAGTGCTATGTATTTACGTAACAGAGGAGAGTAGAACTCTCTAGAAACTAGAATAATCTTATGTATTATAGAATGTTCTCTTGGGCTTGGAGGGGGCTATAAATAAGAGCCCCTACCCTCATTTATTACCTAAGAAAGCATCCAATTTTCCAAGTATTCAAGTGTTGTAATTGTTCTTTCTTAGTTTAGTGTTCCTTTCTCAAATACTTCTCCCTACTCTTCTTTTTAGAGTGTTTTGTGCTTGCATATCAAAGTTTTGTGAGAGATATTAGGTTGATTTAGTGCTGAAGAAGAGCGCTAAAACCGCACAGGTGATTTGGGAAAAGTTAGTCTGTGACAGATGGTATCAGAGCCTTGGTTCGAAGGAATGACAGAGTGTTAAAGAGAACGTAATGGAGTCCGAAGCCTCTAATGTGGAATCATCTCAACAATGGCGAGGTCGTCAGGGGCAACGAGATCCAACTACATCCAAAGCACATGGGAGGTCTAAGGAGATTATGCATGACTTTGATTCACGCCTTGCTCAGGTGGAGGCAATGAATGACGTAGAGGCCCAGATAGAGGATCTTAGCCAAAGGGTTGATGGAATAGAGGAGGAGGACACCACCATCCATTCAACGATTATAGATATGATGCTCCAATGGAAGGAGTTCTTAAGGGACCAAATGGCTAAGTTTCAAGNGTGTTGTAATTGTTCTTTCTTAGTTTAGTGTTCCTTTCTCAAATACTTCTCCCTACTCTTCTTTTTAGAGTGCTTTGTGCTTACATATCAAAGTTTTGTGAGAGATATTAGATTGATTTAGTGCTAAAGAAGAGCGCTAAAACCGCACAGGTGATTTGGGAAAAGTTAGTCTGTGACAGATGGTATTAGAGCCTCGGTTCGAAAGAATGACAGAGTGTTAAAGAGAACGTAATGGAGTCCGAAGCCTCTAATGTGGAATCATCTCAACAATGGCGAGGTCGTCAGGGGCAACGAGATCCAACTACATCCAAAGCACATGGGAGGTCTAAGGAGATTATGCATGACTTTGATTCACGCCTTGCTCAGGTGGAGGCAATGAATGACGTAGAGGCCCAGATAGAGGATCTTAGCCAAAGGGTTGATGGATTCGAGGAGGAGGACACCACCATCCATTCAACGATTATAAATATGATGCTCCAATTGAAGGAGTTCTTAAGGGACCAAATGACTAAGATTCAATAGGAACTGGGGGAGCTCCAAGAGGTAAGAAGAGCCCATGAAGAAGAGATAAGCGACGTGCGTGTTATTTTAGAAAAAAATGCGTGGGAAATCTCGCTATACAATAGGGCACTAGCGACACCTAGCAACTATCACACCTTCGAAGCTAAGATGATTGAAGTTCCAAAATCAAAAAGTTTTGGAAGAGCTCATAACGCAAAGGAAGTTGACAACTTCTTATGGAGACTGGAGCAATACTTCGAAGCGATGGGGATCACGGATGAAGAAGCAAGAATTTAATTTACAGCTTTTTATCTCTTGGCCATCACTATACTATGGTGGAGGAGAAGGAGAGGAGACATCGAGAAAGGCATGTGCACCATATTTACCTTTACTGACTTCAAGAGAGAGCTAAATAGACAATTCTATCCTGAAAATGTGGAGGATGAGGTTAGAGCCCAATTACGAAGGCTCAAGAAAGAGGGATCGATTCAGGAATATATTAAGGTGCTCACTAGCTTGGCCCTTGAAATCCCTGACATGTCAGAAAATGACATTTTGTTTAACTTCATGGATGGATTCCAACAGTAAGCGAAGATCGAGCTTAGGAGGCAGGGAGTACAAGATCTCGCTACTATCATCGCTGTTGCAGAAAGCTTGGTCGATTATACGAAGGAGCCCACAAAGTCAAAGGATAAGAAGAGTCACTACGCCAAAGAGGGGGAAGTTAAGGATCAACATAAAGAGGAGAGTCGTCGCGAATCAACCCCACCCAAAGCAAGAGACAAGGGAGTGTCTAATAGCAAAACAAAACAACATAACAACTGCTTCCTTTGTAGAGGACCTCATTGGGNGGAGCAATACTTCGAAGCGATGGGGATCACGGATGAAGAAGCAAGAATTTAATTTACAGCTTTTTATCTCTTAGCCATCACTATACTATGGTGGAGAAGAAGGAGAGGAGACATCGAGAAAGGCATGTGCACCATATTTAGCTTTACTGACTTCAAGAGAGAGAGCTAAATAGACAATTCTATCCTGAAAATGTGGAGGATGAGGTTAGAGCCCAATTACGAAGGCTCAAGAAAGAGGGATTGATTCAGGAATATATTAAGGTGCTCACTAGCTTGGTCCTTGAAATCCCTGACATGTCAGACAATGACGTTTTGTTTAACTTCATGGATGGATTCCAACAGTATGCGAAGACCGAGCTTAGGAGGCAGGGAGTACAAGATCTCGCTACTATCATCGCTGTTGCAGAAAGCTTGGTCGATTATACGAAGGAGCCCACAAAGTCAAAGGATAAGAAGAGTCACTACGCCAAAGAGGGGGAAGTTAAGGATCAACATAAAGAGGAGAGTCGTCGCGAATCAACCCCACCCAAAGCAAAAGACAAGGGAGTGTCTAATAGCAAAACAAAACAACATAACAATTGCTTCCTTTGTAGAGGACCTCATTGGACAAGGAATTGCCCTCAGAAGAAGGCTATAAAGTCTTTTCTTGCTAGCCATCAAGAGGAAGAAGGTGGTGATATGGTGACACAAGTTGGATCTATACAGCTGTTGAATGGGGTGCAAGCCCCAACAAAACCCCAAACAAAGGGGTTATTACTTTTAGAGATGGTAATAGGCGAGAAGACCACTAAGGCAATGGTGGACACAAACTCTTCTCCTAACTTCATCTCCGTGCAAAAAACAAAGAGGCTGGGTTTGCAGATGACTAAAAGAGGAGGCTCCATCAAGGTAGTCAGCTCAGCAGTAACGCCAATCCATGGATTAGTCANAATTGCCCTCAGAAGAAGGCTATAAAGTCTTTTCTTGCTAGCCATCAAGAGGAAGAAGGTGGTGATATGGTGGCACAAGTTGGATCTATACAACTGTTGAATGGGATGCAAGCCCCCCCAAACAAAGGGGTTATTGTTTTTAGAGATGATAATAGGCGAGAAGACCACTAAGGCAATGGTGGACACAGACTCTTCTCCTAACTTCATCTCCGTGCAAAAAACAAAGAGGTTGGGTTTGCAGATGACTAAAAGAGGAGGCTCCATCAAGGTAGTCAACTCAGCAGTAACGCCAATCCATGGATTAGTCGAAGGAGTAAAGACCAGCATTGGAATGTGGTTAGGTATCTTAGACTTCTTTGGTATTCCAATGGATGATTTTAAAATTTTTCTGGGGATGAACTTCTTGGATCAAACAAAAGCATTCCCAATGCCCTTTGCCAATAACATATGCATCACGGAAAGC
Source organism: Phalaenopsis hybrid cultivar (assembly GCA_002079205.1). Classification (NCBI taxonomy): domain Eukaryota; kingdom Viridiplantae; phylum Streptophyta; class Magnoliopsida; order Asparagales; family Orchidaceae; genus Phalaenopsis; species Phalaenopsis hybrid cultivar. The sequence goes on along the minus strand of JXCR01119625.1, from coordinate 338,631 downwards.
AACCAAGCTTGCTTAGTTCCAACAATAATGGCTAAGAAGCAAGAAGTTAAAATACTATCGACTATCCAATTCAAGAAGGACATTCCACAATACAAGGGGAGCAACTTGGCAGTTGTTCATGACTCGGATGAAGAAGAGAAGCCTCGAGGAGGCATGCCAAGGGAAGTGGTGGAGACTCTACCACCAAGAAGGGAAAAAAATCATCGGATTAGGCTGGAGCCAAGGATGGAGTTGCTAGCCAGGAAGGAAGAACCCAAGATTGCCAAGATCAAACAAAGGAAGCGAGCCTGAGTGCCAAGAGGAAGCCGCAATGAGGGCATTGCGAGCTTAACTGGGGGAGAGTGTCACGCTCCACCATATTTTAGAAATTGGCAAAACCCTCATGAGATGGAAAGTTTTAGGGAATGCCAGAATATATAGAGACATCTATAGGACTCTAGAAGATTCCACCACATTCCGAAAAATGCTAAACGGAAAAGCTCCATGGATAAACTCCAGAGCAACCTAGAAAGCCTAGGGCTATGTNTGAAGAAGAGAAGCCTCGAGGAGGCATGCCAAGGGAAGTGGTGGAGACTCTACCACCAAGAAGGGAAAAAAAATCATCGGATTAGGCTGGAGCCAAGGATGGAGTTGCCAGCCAGGAAGGAAGAACCCAAGATTGCCAAGATCAAACAAAGGAAGCGAGCCCGAGTGCCAAGAGGAAGCCGCAATGAGGGCATTGCGAGCTTAACTGGGGGAGAGTGTCACGCTCCGCCATATTTTAGAAATTGGCAAAACCCTCATGAGATGGAAGGTTTTAGGGAATGCCAGAATATATAGAGACATCTATAGGACTTTAGAAGATTTCACCACATTCCGAAAAATGCTAAATGGAAAAGCTCCATGGATAAACTCCAGAGCAACCTAGAAAGCTCTAGGGCTATGCATTTACATCAGAGGAGTGTATAACTCTCTAGAAACAAGAATAAGCTTAATGTATTCTAGAAAGTTCTTTTAGGCTTGGAGGGGGCTATAAATAAGAGCCTCTCCCCTCATTTGTAATCACCTAAAAAAGCATCAAAGCTTCTAAGCATTCAAGTGTTGTAATTGCTCTTTCTTAATGAAGTGTTCATTTCTCCAATACTTATCTGTACCCTTCTTCTTAGAATGTTTTGTACTTACCAGTCCAAGTTTTGTGAGAGATATTAGGTTGATTTAGTGCTAAAGAAGAGCGCTAAAGCCGCACAGGTGACTTGAGAAAAGTTAGTCCTTGACATGTCGTTTTTAATAAGAGAATCGAGAAACTAAAATATGTACATAGAAAACACTTCAACATGAATCTCGTGGAGATTCTACTGATAAAGAGACAAAGAAATGCAACTAAGGTGGCCTCACTAGCGAAAGACTAAAGAGCACACTAGTGGGAGACCAAAGGGCCCATTAACGTGAGACCAAAGGACCACTTGACCAAGGGTAGCTCCCCTAAACCGAGGCTGATGCCGATCAGATGTCTCGAGGACCAAGGCTAATTAAGTCAAGTCATCAACCTACCTCTTGTCATAACCTAACTAAAAGGAAGAGTTCAACATCACCAGTCATCTCACAGACACCCTTGAGGTTCCTCATTAAGGGCCGAGAACTAGCCATAATATAATCCACTGAGCATGCCAAAGGACCGCCTTCGTAAAGGAGTTAGTTACTTATCGAATTAAAATAATTCATCCTCTGCCCGATAGTCTAATCTTACTCTACTGACCGAAGCCCCTGAAGATCGATAGTCGACAACCAGACTAAAACAACAGACGGACAAAATCAAGTCGACCGAGCTGAGTTGTCATATAAGAGTTCATTAAAAGTCGGTTGACGACACTAACTCAACACAATCAGACCCACATGTCTTGACCAAACCAAGACTCCCTGATTTCAACCGACTGAGTCATAGAGTAGTCGAGCAGTAAGCCCGTATATGTAAAATACAAGATATATCATGTAACACCCCATTAAAATAGGGAAAAACATGTAATTTCATAGATTATACCCATCCTCTATAAACAAGAGGACCATTTCATAAGAAAGTGCTAATCAACAATTCATATTACTCTTCAGTACCATGCATTTCTCTCTCTGTGCATATCCCTCCTATCTTACACGTTCTATTCTTCGGGTGGGATTAATGGACAAATCATAATTCAACAATATGTAAATGCCCCCAAGCAAAGATGTTATTTTTTTTCATTAAACGAACGGAAAACGGAACCTCCATGCTCTACCCAAGCCCGCATGCATGTATATATCCACAAAAGTTGCACGNAAAATATGACACTAAATAGGACGCAATGGAGAAAAAGGATTCATGTGGCCGTCCCCACGTAGTGGGATTAAGGCTTTGTTGTTGTTGTTGTTGTTGTTGTATACCCATCCTCTATAAACAAGAGGATCATTTTATAAGAAAGTGCTAATCAACAATTCATATTACCCTTCATTACCATACATTTCTCTCTCTGTGCATATCCCTCCTATCTTACACGTTCTATTCTTCATGTGGGATTAATGGACAAATCATGATTCAACAATATGTAAATGCCCCCAAGCAAAATATGTTTTTTTTATTATTATTAAACGGGCCAGAAACGGAACCANATTTACATCAGAGGAGTGTATAACTCTCTAGAAACAAGAATAAGCTTAATGTATTCTAGAAAGTTCTTTTGGGCTTGGAGGGGGCTATAAATAAGAGCCTCTCCCCTCATTTGTAATCACCTAAGAAAGCATCCAAGCTTCTAAGCATTCAAGTGTTGTAATTGTTCTTTCTTAATGAAGTGTTCATTTCTCCAATACTTATCTCTACCCTTCTTCTTAGAGTGTTTTGTGCTTACAAGTCCAAGTTTTGTGAGGGATATTAGATTAATTTAGTGCTAAAGAAGAGCGCTAAAGCCACACAGGTGACTTGAGAAAAGTTAGTCCTTGACATGTCGTTTTTAATAAGAGAATCGAGAAACTAAAATATGTACATAGAAAACACTTCAACATGAATCTCGTGGAGATTCAACTGAAAAAGAGACAAAGAAGTGCAACTAAGGTGGCCTCACTGGCGAAAGACTAAAGAGCCCACTAGTGGGAGACCAAAGGGCCCATTAACGTGAGACCAAGGACCACTTTACCAAGGGTAGCTCCCCTAAACCAAGGCTGAGGCCGATCAGATGTCTCGAGGACCAAGGCTAATTAAGTCAAGTCATCAACCTACCTCTTGTCATAATCCAACTAAAAGGAAGAGTTCAACATCATCAGTCATCTCACATACACCCTTGAGGTTCCTCATTAGGGGCCGAGAACTAGCCATAATATAATCCACTGAGCATGCCAAAGGACCCCCTTCATAAAGGAGTTAGTTACTTATCGAATTAAAATAATTCATCCTTTGCCCGATAGTCTAATCTTACTCTACCGACTGAAGCCCATGAAGATCAATAGTCGAAAACTAGACTAAAACAACAGACGGACAAAATCAAGTCGACCGAGCTGAGTTTTGTCATATAGGAGTTCATTAAAAGTCGGTTGACGACACTAACTCAACACAATCAGACCCACATGTCTTGACCAACCAAGACTCGCTGATTTCAGCCAACTGAGTCATAGAGTAGTCGAGCAGTAAGCCCGTATATGTAAAATACCAGATATATCATGTAACACCCCATTAAAATAGGGAAAAACATGTAATTTCATAGATTATACCCATCCTCTATAAACAAGGGGACCATTTCATAAGAAAGTGCTAATCAACAATTCATATTACTCTTCATTACCATGCATTTCTCTCTCTGTGCATATCCCTCCTATCTTACGCATTCTAATCTTCGGGTGGGGTTAATGGACAAATCATAATTCAACAATATGTAAATGCCCCCAAGCAAAAATATTATTTTTTTTCATTAAACGAACGGAAAACGGAACCTCCATACTCTACCCAAGCCCGCATGCATGTATATCCACAAAAGTTGCACNACGATAAAAAATGACGCATCCCAGGGTACTCCAAATCATGTATAGGCTTCCTGCGAAAATAAAAAGGACGTAAATGAAAAAAAAGGACACAAGGGCCCAAAAAAAGATGGAAAAAGGATCTTCATGCAATAGACACCGAGTTTCATATGGTTATTATTAGTGCCATCAACCCCTTTATTTATGTGAGAACCGTGGAATACCACTTGGACTAGGTACGATAAAAGAAAAGTTAAATTTAGATTCCATCAGAAAAGAACAATGTTAAGAGCGAGCTGAATGAAGAATTCTACAGCCGCTAATTCATTAAATTCACAGAAATGAATTCCGTGCAGACAACAAACATAAACTTGTTCCAAAAATGGCATTACTTACACAAACTCTCTTTCCCCTTTTTTTTATAACGTCTTTAAGGATAGTAATATTTTTCATTATTTTATTAATNCCGTTAATTCATTAAATTCACAGAAATGAATTCCGTGCAGACAACAAACATAAACTTGTTCCAAAAATGGCAATACTTACACAAACTCTCTTTCCGCTTTTTTTTATAACGTCTTTAAGGATAGTAATATTTTTCATTATTTTATTAATGACAAAATAAACACAAGTCCAACTAAAACTTGTTTTAGCACAAAAACCACACATATTTAAACCTATGCCTTGAAAACTAAGTAGTAAACAACCAATGGTAAGGCTCTTATTATTCATTTAAATAGCAATAAAGGTACTAATATTCATTTGCATATTCAGAAACAAATAAATTAAAAGAAATAGTCATTCGCATAGAAAAGGCTAGAAGTATAAAACAATCTACCTATGTAAGTTGTTGGCGTCGATTTCAGCCCATTACGAAGTCTTCAGGCCTTTCTGAAGTATTCCTGGGATTATGCACGCACGATCAACCTAGCCGGAAGAAAAGGTTCATTTTGGGCACACACTGCAGCGACGTCGATGCTAGGCGCCATGACCTAGCAATTGATTGGACACACATCTACCGTCAACAACCATTGTTAAAGACGCTGCCTCGCTAGGACTAGGCGCAATCATGCACATTCAACGATATTCAATAAGGGTTTAATGCCCCGAAGCCACGAGTGGGGGAGTGTCGGGCACTGATACTGGGCTCCCCACCTAAAATGATATTTATGGTCACCGGAAAGAGTTGTTATTCCGGTATGGCGCCGCAAAGTCCAAGAGTCAATAAATAAGAGACAAACCTTAACTGTTCCGTAAAGTTGACTTTCGACAACGATGCCCTGTCGCCTCAATTTGCTCCTCTCCTTTCTATAAATCCTTCCCTGAGATGCCATGTCAACATGCTCGTGTGGAGAGACAAGTGCCCTGTTGTACCCATTGCCCCTTCGCGAATAANCATAATGACGGGTAAAAGCAATTCAGTCAAATTCCAGTTCCAAGGCAATGTTCTACCAAGTGAACTCATCCTCCAGCACATGCTCCCACTCAGAAGAAGGGCTGCCGCTGCCACTCGAAAACAACCGTTTGCCATGGCTTCTAGGGTTGTAAGATTGGATCACAGAGCCACCTGTGGCTGAAAGATGTGATTCTTGAACTCCTGCAGACTCTGTATTATTCAGTAAGAGCCCACTTCCCACTCCATGATCCAAAGCAAGAAGCTTCTCGCCTTTAAGGTTCTTAGGACTAGCAACCACAAATTTACTCGCATTATGTGATTGCATGACTCCCTTCTTCTCAAAGGCATTCTTATCAGCTTGGTTTGGTGACAGTTCTTTCATCTCCCCTTTCTCCCTGTCCACAGAAGATTTTATTGCATTAAGTTCCTGTGGTTCAACCAGACCAGACAAAGCAACGTCATCACGACCTTTTAGAATTCTGTATCGTGCAAAAACTGAAGTATCAACCTCTTCATCCTTTGATATACTCTGCATACGATTTTTTTCAAATTTTGAGTTGCTTCTGCTTGGACTCCCCGCAGATATGGAAGTAGCACAGTTTAAGTCATAATGTTCCTTGACAGGCTCTGCCAATCCATCTGATGAGACTAGAGATTTGGCTGCACATGAACAATGTTTTAGATGTGTAGAAAGATGGACGGGAAAGTATAGGTTTGAAAACTTTAACCTTTGAAATGATTCTTGATGCTCCCCATCTCCAGCTTCATGAGAGCAATATCGTGCTTCAACGAACACAGTGTAGCCTCAGTTTGAACCCACAGATTTTTATAGAGAAGAATTTTAGGATCTTCCTCCTGCTCCACAAAACCCGTTTCAGAAACTTTGCAAAGCCAGTGGAAACAAAGATAACTGCAAAGAAGTAGGAGAAACGAAAGGTTGCCCCAATGATGCTGTTATCAGAACTGTAAGCCTTACCTGGGCAATTTCATCAGATGATTTAAAACTAGTACTGAAAGATTTCACTATGTCATCATGCTTGTCTAAACCTGTACTCATGGCATTCTCGTTTTCCTTAGCATCGGTCAAGACTTTATGGCTGCTCATTTCAGCATTTGAGACTTCAACCTCAGGTTGAGTACACTCCGCTCGAGCAAGACAAGAGGAGCTCCCTGTGATACCCTGCAGAAGAAAACAAAATCCAAAANCCCCGCAGATATGGAAGTAGCACAGTTTAAGTCATAATGTTCCTTGACAGGCTCTGCCAATCCATCTGATGAAGNAAAACTTGAATTATGGAGGTCTACTTTGGAGTCTAAAGGCCTTCGTTTAAGTAGAACTAAAACTGAATGCATTNATACATGGAATGTAATTTTAGTAGTAATAGCTCTAGTGACAGAAGTGTGATTTTGGGTGATCAAATTATTAAAAGGTGTGAACGATTTAGATATCTTGGATCCGTTGCCAAAGCGATGGTGATATAGATGGGGATGTTAATAGTAGAATTCAAGTTGGTTGGTTGAAGTTGAGGAATTGGTGATATAGATGGGGATGTTAATAGTAGAATTCAAGTTGGTTGGTTGAAGTGGAAGAATGCTTCAGGCCTTTTGTGTGATAGAAAAGTACCGCTAAGACTGGNAATTAAAAGAAATAGTCATTCGCATAGAAAAGGCTAGAAGTATAAAACAATCTACCTATGTAAGTTGTTGGCATCGATTTTAGCCCATTATGAAGTCTTCAGGTCTTTCTGAAGTATTCCTGGGATTATGCACGCACGATCAACCTAGCCGGAAGAAAAGGTTCATTTTGGGCACACACTGCAGCGACATCGATGCTAGGCGCCATGACCTAGCAATCGATTGGACACACATCTACCGTCAACAACCATTGTTAAAGACGCTGCCTCGCTAGGACTAGGCACAATCATGCACATTCAACGATATTCAATAAGGGTTTAATGCCCGAAGCCACGAGTGGGGGAGTGTTGGGCACTGATACTAGGCTCCCCACCTAAAATGATATTTATGGTCACCGGAAAGAGTTGTTATTCGGGTATGGCGCCGCAGAGTCCAAGAGTCAATAAATAAGAGACAAACCTTAACTGTTCCGTAAAGTTGACTTTCGACAACGATGCCCTGTCGCCTCAATTTGCTCCTCTCCTTTCTATAAATCCTTCCCTGAGATGCCATGTCAACATGCTCGTGTGGCGAGACAAGTGCCCTGTTGTACCCATTGCCCCTTCCCCGAATAGCTATTTTAGTGATGAGACATTTGAGGCTAGCTCCACATCAAAGGCCTCCAGAGTTTGGAGGTCCTTGGGTATGCATGCTTGACTCGCCCATCAGAAGGAATTTCGNGAATAACTATTTTAGTGATGAGACATTTGAGGCTAGCTCCACATCAAAGGCCTCCAGAGTTTGGAGGTCCTTCGATATGCATGCTTGACTCGCCCATCAGATGGAATTTCACCGCGCCCCTGAGTTCCACCACTTTTGCAAGCTGAGGGATGAAATCGCCAACCTCAACATGTTGGACTACCTCACGAGGCGATTAAACCTCATTCTTAGGCTGCAGAATATCGAGAAGAAACAAGATATGTTGGCCGACTGGCACGCGAACGCTTATGAGAGATGGGAAAGAGCCCTCCAGCATCCCCCTTGGGACTACAATCCCAAGGGAAAAGCAGGCAGAGAGGAGAACGATGACCTAGTCGGAGGCGAATGGCTGCCTAATCCTTAGGATCGTGTGATCACTCTTCCCATTTTCTACTCATAAATGTATTTTCCTTTTAACAATATGGGACGTGTCAGGTGTCTCCTTCGTTTATGGGTTTTTGTAACCCCTACTTTTGAATTTAATGAAATTGATGCATATTTTCTGCCAAATATTTATTTGATACACTCAATAGGACACAATGGAGAAAAAATGATTCATGTAGCCGACCCGATTTATTGGGATAAAGACTTGTTCTTGTTGTTGTTGTTGTTGTTATATTTATTTGATATGCTACATANTGGAGAAAAAATGATTCATGTAGCCGACCCGATTTATTGGGATAAAGACTTGTTCTTGTTGTTGTTGTTGTTATATTTATTCGATATGCTACATGTTATTTATGGTCTACATCATATTCCTCACTTTGGGAGCTTCGACCACTTTTATGTGACTCGCACAAGCCCCAAATCGCGACAGGTGACAAATACATGGACGACGCCGCAACGTTAGGCGCAGCATCGCGGCTCCTCGTGCCACTGCCAGGAGTTGACAAGGGATCGAATNATCGCGACAGGTGACAAATACATGGACGACGCCGCAACGTTAGGCGCAGCATCGCGGCTCCTCGTGCCACTGTCAATAGTTGACAAAGGATCGAACATTTGACATTCCTTCACCACCGCGGTACCCTGCTATAGCGCCACCGAACACTACAACAGCGTTGCGTCGCCCTGACCACAACACTGAGGCGCTTAATGACATAAGTTTCGAAGGAGGCACCTGACAGGACGACCGTCGTGATGGCTGGCCGACATGGCAAGCGTCGTGGTGCCTCCATAGAGCACCACAGCGCCCGACCGAAATCATCAAGCCTTGAGCCACGTCGCACCATTTTGTCGGTTGGATGAAGGTAGCCTAGGGTTTAACTTTTGGAAATTAAAAAGTTGGCATTTTGTTCCCGAGTAGATTTCTGNCCACAGCGCCCGACCGAAATCATCAAGCCTTGAGCCACGTCGCACCATTTTGTCGGTTGGATGAAGGTAGCCCAGGGTTTAACTTTTGGAAGTTAAAAAGTTGGCATTTTGTTCCCGAGTAGATTTCTAAGATCAGTGAGCTAATGCCCCTCTTTTCCTTAGGTTTTGACGTATGAACTTCCCTCCACGCCTTATTCTCAATCTTTTCCAATTTCAGCCGAGCTTGCTTAGCCGACGGTGGTTTTTGCCACATCCAGAGGTGTTTAAGGAGTTCTTCTGAAAGCCTTTGAGCCAAGGGACTTCNGAACTTCCCTCCACGCCTTATTCTCAATCTTTTCCAATTTCAGCCGAGCTTGCTTAGCCGACGGTGGTTTTTCCCACATCCAGAGGTGTTTAAGGAGTTGTTCTGAAAGCCTTTGAGCCAAGAGACTTAATCAGACTTCGCGTAAGTGAAATTTATTTCTTTGTATATCTTTCTTTTTTAGGAAATAACCTTAGCTTCTATTTTAGACGAACTAGCCTAGATTGCTTTTAGAGAATACCAAGGTTAGATTCCTTGTATTTCCTTTAGCCATTGCTTCTTTGAGCGCCTGTGTGTACATAAAGCCTTAGCTTGCCCCGGTGCTATAGTGTCGTCTTTTCGGCATTTCAACACTACTTTCCCCTTTTTCTAGTATGAAATAGGCTTGTCATTTCTTCGCCCAGAGAGTAGCCATATATCATCACCTCCGCGATGGCGCAGAGCCACCTGATTCAATTTCAATTGGCAATAGATGCTGCTTTTTCGGTGGCATAGTATCACTTTGTGGAATTGGGCCGCAATGTTGTTTCAACTCAGCGGCCTCAAGTGGCCTTTGCTTTTACTTGGGCCAATGTCGTGATGCCAATCCTAGCATCACAGCGTTTGCCTCTACTTTTGGTATTGTGTTGTATTTCTGTTGACGGGGCCACAATAGTGTGGTCTCCTCTCATGAATTGAAATGCCAACCTTACGTATGCTAATATTGGGACTTATAGGGACTCCTATCCTTGTTTTGTAGCATCGGGTGGTTGATTTTCCGTTTTATGCTTTGTGCAGTGAATATAGGACACCTGTCGATTAGTCGACACCAAATTTTACTGAACTGGAGTTATCATCTGATGTCAAGAAACATAATAAGCTCCCTTTATGTCATTGATACACCCTTCCATAAGGATGGTCGCCTACTTTGGCTCATCTGGTCAAGTTTTTCGACCGAGTATGGTTATCCCGAATATGTGGGTTTTCCATCTCTATAGATGGCTGACCTAGGAACTTCTCCTGAAATATTGGTATATCCTTCCATATGGGTGGCGATTCCGCCTAGCCCGACTAAATGGTTGGGCTTACGTCAGTTCCGTCGCTCTTCGATGTGACCCTGAGTAAGCTGGTTCTCTTCATTTTTCACCTTTTGTAGACTTCCTGGTGAGGCATGAAAAAAAGTGTTGATGCCCTGCCAATACCCAAAACTGTGTGTCTGCATTTCGTCTTTTGACTTGTCTCTTGCATGTCATTGCACCTATGTTGTGTCGCATATTTATTGTCTTTGTTGCATGTTTGGTATTTAACAATGTCGCACCTGCCATCCTTTATAGCATGGAAGGTGGGGTACAATGTGAATATTTACATAATCCCGCAGTGCCACCCTTCCGGTCTAGGATCACATTTGCATGTGTTGTATGACTCATTGTATGATTGGATTGAGAGTTCGCACTTGTTGCACTCACTTGTGTGATGCCTTTATTGTTTTAATTTGTCTTTGTTGCATTTATCAAGCTTCACACGCACTTCATTTGCATATTGTGTTTTTTCATGCACCAAGTGTTTTATTCTGTACCAGTGAAACATTTGTTTTCCTTCTATAAGCCTAGGTTGCATGAGTCTGAACGTTTGTGGCGAGGCTTCAACTACCCTTAATTTGATATGTAGTTATAATAGGAAAATGATCATTGCATGTTGGTTTATTCGGTCGAGCAATATGAATTATCTATCACAACCAAATCTTGTAGGATAGTTCAAGCATAGACTTCGGCTAACCTCCGCCACTTGTCGTGGCTATGGATATCAAAAAAGCTCATTGTTTGTGAACAGTTCATGTTCAATTCGTTAAATAACTCGTGTTCGATTTGCTCATTAAACAAGCAAGCTAAACACGAAAAAATTTTTAAGCTCGATTTATAACTAGACGAACACGAACAAAGGTTTGTTCGTTTGTGTTTNTTAATTTTATTATTTTTAAAACTTGTTTGGGTGGTATAGTTATAGAAATATAAATTTAGGTGTTAGACATCAAAATAAATAATATTTGGGTGGTATGTGTGTAAATGTCTCTAATCAGAGTCGTTTTTTGATTTATGAATTTTATATGTAATAAATAGATTAGGGCTGGGACTTAGGTTGGCGATAAATGTTGTGAGTTTTTTCCCAAAAAATTGCAAGTATTGCCGCCCCTTCTTTTTTTTTTTTTGCTATGATATTATATGTAATATACATAAGAAACAGGTGGTATATATGTAAGCGCACCGACAATTTACCCCACAATTCCGTCCACTTCAATTTCGTCGTTTGTTTATATTAATCCGACATCACCCATGTAAAAAGGAATTACGATTGGATTTCCTATANCCTTCTTTTTTTTTTTTTGCTATGATATTATATGTAATATACATAAGAAACAGGTGGTATATATGTAAGCGCCCCGACAATTTACCCATAGATCCGTCCACTTCAATTTTGTCGTTCGTTTATATTAATCCGACATCACCCATGTAAAAAGGAATTACGATTGGATTTCCTATGTAAATGTAAAAAATGAAAATTAAATTGTTTAGTTTTCCCTTTTTTTTCGGCCCTTGAATAGAAAGTGGAAAGAATTCAGAATTCTTACTAATTTAAAATATTTTAAAATGAATTTTTATCTGGGGTCAAATGAATTCAAATAAATAAAATATGCAAGCTTGCGTAGCTCAAAATCAAATCAAACTAACTAATATGAACTGAAATAAATAAAATATGCAAGTTTATGTAGCTCAAAATTGAATTAAACACGAGCTAATAGGAACATATTCCAACATAAATCAAGGCAAACATGAACAAGTCTATTCACGAACTATTACGAACAAGAGTTCATTTTGAACATAAAAATTTTTAAATAAGCCAAAACACGAACAAGCTTTGGGCTCGCTCATGTTCGGCTCATTTACACCCCTAATTGTGGCGAGGGTTAATTGATTAAAATGCTCGAGGTGGGACTAGCATTGTGACCCCATTAGAATCATATGAGAAGAGACCCCTTAGCCCACGCATCGCACGTCTTGTATTTAGATGTTGGATAGACAACACCTTTAATTCTTGTTTAGAATTTTAGTTAGGATGTAGTTAGAGATTTTTTGTGCATAGTTATTGTTCTTTGGCTGGTGTTGGCTATTTCACACTCTTGAGTACTTTTTACATGCTTTACTATGTGTGAGACTTGGACTAATATATTTATGGCAGGTTTTTATTGCAAGGCATCGCATCCAAAAGAGATGAGCTTAGTTATGATTTTGACCAACACATTTTCTACAGGTGTTGCTTAGCTCTCTGTCCGAAGGATATAATCATTTTACACATTGTATTATATAACCCGTGCAAACATCTTTTTGCAAGTCGAATCTTATTTTTTGACTTTCATATGTACTTTTAGTCCCCTAAGGAGTAAGCACTGAAAATAAGGTACCAGTATAAGTTTCAGATCATGCGGAGACGACCACAATTTGTTTGCTTGGCCTCATACCTTAATTCCATATTATATCTTCGTTGTATGATTTTAGAATCAGACAAATATATGCGGAACCCGGCCCCCTTTTTCTTTTTTAGGATTGTAGCTAGCCCAACGACGTTGTTGGCCTCTTATTCTTTTATATTGAATGTTTATTTTTCAGCACTTTGCATAGGATTCACTCTTTTACTTTTTTGTCTGTGGTTTGTCCAGATACGATCATGGCTAGGCTCATTTGGATAAAATCGTTGTTATAAAATTTTATTTTAAAAAATTTATATCATCAGACAAAATTTANGAACATATTCCAACATAAATCAAGGCAAACATGAACAAGTCTATTCACGAACTATTACGAACAAGAGTTCATCTTGAACATAAAAATTTTTAAATAAGTTAAAACACGAACAAGCTTTGGGCTCGCTCATGTTCGGCTCATTTACACCCCTAATTGTGTCGAGGGTTAATTGATTAAAATGCTCGAGGTGGGGCTAGCATTGTGACCCCATTAGAATCATATGAGAAGACCCCTTAGCCCACGCATCGCACGTCTTGTATTTCGATGTTGGATAGACAACACCTTTAATTCTTGTTTAGAATTTTAGTTAGGATGTAGTTAGAGATTTTTTGTGCATAGTTATTGTTCTTTGGCTGGTGTTGGCTATTGCACACTCTTGAGTACTTTTTACATGCTTTACTATGTGTGAGACTTGGACACTAATATATTTATGGCAGATTTTTATTGCAAGGCATCGTATCCAAAAGAGATGAGCTTAGTTATGATTTTGACCAACACATTTTCTACAGGTGTTGCTTAGCTCTCTGTCCGAAGGATATAATCATTTTACACATTGTATTATATAACCCGTGCTAACATCTTTTTGCAGGTCGAGTCTTATTTTTTGACTTTCATATGTACTTTGAGTCCCCTAGGAGAGTAAGCACTGAAAATAAGGTACCAGTATAAGTTTCAGATCATGCGAAGACGGCCACAATTTGTTTGCTTGGCCTCATACCTTAATTCCATATTATATCTTCGTTGTATGATTTTAAGATCAGACACATATATGCAGAACCCGGCCCCCTTTTTCTTTTTTAGGATTGTAGCTAGCCCAACGAAGTTGTTGGCCTCTTATTCTTTTATATTGAATGTTTATTTTTCAGCACTTTGAATAGGATTCACTCTTTTACTTTTTTGTCTGTGGTTTGTCCGGATACGATCATGGCTAGGCTCATTTGGATAAAATCGTTGTTATAAAATTTTATTTTATAAAATTTATATCATCAGACAAAATTTTGAACTAAAATATTCAATATTTAAGATCAATTATTTTATTTTCTGCAGTTACTTTCTTGCATGGCTTTTAGACCAATTTTAAAACGACCATAAGTGTATGGATATTACCCCCCAACCATGTTAATAAGGTCTCCACGTTTAATATGTCTAACCTAACTGCATCACCCANTAAAACGACCATAAGTGTATGGATATTACCCCCCAACCATGTTAATAAGGTCTCCACGTTTAATATGTCTAAGCTAACTGCATCACCCAAGAAAAGTATTCATGCTTTCCAATCTGTCCGACTCAGTATTTAGTTTATATGATTAGGTGACTATCTAGCGTGGTATAGAATGTTTGAGCTTTTCCTAATTCGCACAAGAAAATAAGTTTTTTGTAGCGTAAATTATCTTCGTAGCTAAGTAATCTGTTTCCACTCCCTTCTAATAGGTTTCATATCCGTACTCTTAATAGGTATGATCCCTATTCTCTTTTTATCAAGTAAGAGTTATAACTGCTTAGACGTTTCTTTCCTTGAACTTCAAATCTATTGGATCGCTTTGGACGATGCAACACAATAATTACTAACGAAGTGATCCCCCAGCTGGGTTGGGTCGACTACCTTCACAGTTTAATAGATTTGGGTCTTAATAGTCTGGCAGCATGGGTCCATGGAGCCCCGACCAAACTATCTCTACATGTTTAGATTTTTCTCCCACCTACCTGTTGATATTCCTCATTTGGCACAATTGTTTCCCTTATCGAATCTTTGTAGAGATGTGTACCGTAGGCCCTCTCAACTCAATGTCATCTATCTGTCAGATTACAGTAATTCACCATCTTTCTAGTGGTCTAGTTTTTCNCCGACTCAGTATTTAGTTTATATGATTAGGTGACTATCTAGCGTGGTATAGAATGTTTGAGCTTTTCCTAATCCGCACAAGAAAATAAGTTTTTTGTAGGGTAAATTATCTTCGTAGCTAAGTAATCTGTTTCCACTCCGTTCTAATAGGTTTCATATCCGTACTCTTAATAGGCATGATCCCTATTCTCTTTTTATCAAGTAAGAGTTATATATGCTTAGACGTTTCTTTCCTTGAACTTCGAATCTATTGGATCTCTTTGGACGATGCAACACAATGATTACTAACGAAGTGATCCCCCAGCTGGGTTGGGTCGACTACCTTCACAGTTTAATAGATCTGGGTCTTAATAGTCTTGCAGCATGGGTCCATGGAGCCCCGACCAAACTATATCTATATGTTTAGATTTTTCTCCCACCTACCTGTTGATATTCCTCATTTGGCACAATTGTTTCCCTTATCGAATCTTTGTAGACATGTGTACCGTAGGCCCTCTCAACTCAATGTCATCTATCTGTCAGATTACAGTAATTCACCCTCTTTCTAGTGGTCTAGTTTTTGCCCTGATGATAGAATTTTCCTTATTAGAATCATTGAAAATATCCTTGGCCTTCTATGTTCCAAAAGACTAATTTAAAATAAATACAACATATTTTATCGTGAGTCTTCCTAGGCATTCACCCAGGATGTTACTGACCATGAGGATGCATCGTCAGAAAAGGTCTCTTGAAACGAGAATAAAATAAATTTGATTTTTTCTTCTGGTTTGGTGATGAGGGTTTTTATATAAAATCTTTATCGTACATATTCTCGGATCAANTTTTTTCTTCTGGTTTGGTGATGAGGGTTTTTATATAAAATCTTTATCGTACATATTCTCGGATCAAGTATAGTTTGATTTACTTTAAATCACTCTTATTTATGTTACGAGGACCTTATTATATAAATATCTTCAAAGCTACGATTATTTTTTCTTCATAGCTTTTGCCCATTTTTTAGTCTTTTCTTTCTTCTTTTGCTTTTTTTAAGCAATGGGNATTATTTTTTCTTCATAGCTTTTGCCCATTTTTTAGTCTTTTCTTTCTTCTTTTGCTTTTTTTAAGCAATGGTGACCTAAAAAAGGGGATTTAAAAAAGGGCAGACATTGAGAAAGCTATACTTCTGATCAAAACAAAAGGGGGTGAGAACATAAGCATAGGCAGTTGTGTATTAAAGTACAATCTTTTTAAATCATACTACAAATGCATATATGTTCTTTCAACTGGTTCTACAAGCTACACATTATTTGCACAAGGTCCTTGAGAACTTTTTACCAAGAATCCTACATAGTGATAGAGTAATCAAACAACTTATGCATAAATCCACAAAATAGAATTGATTCTTTTTTTGTGACTGGAATTAATTCAAACAGCAACCATAATCCTTGTCAATTGCCACTTATCCACCAAGAAAACCATGTAGTTTTTAAACCAATGAAGCCTATAAAATAATAAATGTCAGTACAACATCCTGAATGGATCGTTAAACCTGCAAAACCATGGTGAATTCATTCTCAATCACATTACCGTTTTTCTTATCCACCCATCAAGCAACTTAGGAAAACAGGAGACAGAAAATAGCACAAAAGGTTTTACCTATGGTCTATCAGCAAGTAACATTCCACTTAATCAATTTCAAAATAGCGAGTAGAGCATATGAAATTAATTCTATTCCATGCGAACCCATTTCAGGAAGTAGCTAAGTTGAGCTTGCGTGAGCTTGGCTCCATTAATATAACAAACCAATCTCAACAAAGGCAGAGCTAGAGTTTGCAAAGGAACACGTAAAATTTATGAGTAAAATTATAAGCTAGGCTTCGCATGCTCATCCAGTTGACCTTTCATAGGAGAAATTTACTTCAACTCCTGCCATCAATATTTCATGACACTAGAAATCCTAGAACTCTATCCATTTTCCAAACACTCTTCCTATGGCCATTGAAGAGCATTTAAGCAAGGAACTTCATCTTCTCTTTAAGCAATCATCTCCCACAACTCATCACAATTTAAAAGTAAATCTTATCCACCCAAACCAACTTGCCAATAATAATCATTGAAAACAATCCATCACTTCAAGGTTTAAAAATACCCCAATTTGTTTACTTGATTCACAAACTATAGCCCCTCTACATCTACATCTGTTTTGATGGCCAAATCCCTCTCGATCCATACCTTTTGATTAGGACGGTGCTTATGTTTTTCGATTGAGCAACCACCCCTATAGCAATATTCTAAGTCATCCTTGGCCTAGGAGTGCAATTGAATCAAGTTGAATGGTGAAAATGCTTGCGCTTAGGCAGATAAAAGTCAGTGAGCTGAGCTTGGAGCTAATAAATCAAGCTTGAGCCAATCTCAACTAGACTCATTAGATTATGAGCTGGCACATTGAAAGAATATTACTATCAGTATACGTAAAATTTATTAGAATTCAAGTGCTTAAGCATAAAATTATTAAAAATATTGAACAATTATTTCTCGCTTTCATATATCAAGTGATTTCATATTATTTTTTGTCTAATTTACCGTTCATATTGTCAACTTATTAAAACATTAGCTTGAATCAAAATTATTTTCTACTTCAATAATAAATGACTTGGCTTGTGAGCCGACTCAAACTTGTAGAATTAAACTTAAGCTCAAGTATGAATTTGATTAATTAATCACGCTCAAGTTGGGGTATGGTGTAACTCGATTTGAGTTGACTTGTTTACATNCCATCACTTCAAGGTTTAAAAATACCCCAATTTGTTTACTTGATTCACAAACTATAGCCCCTCTACATCTACCTCTGTTTTGATGGCCAAATCCCTCTCGATCCATACCTTTTGATTAGGGCAGTGCTTATGTTTTTCGATGAGCAACCACCCCTATAGCAATATTCTAAGTCATCCTTGGCCTAGGAGTGCAATTGAATCAAGTTGAATAGTGAAAATGCTTGCGCTTAGGTAGATAAAATTCAGTGAGCTGAGATTGGAGCTAATAAGAGCTAATAAGTCAAGCTTGAGCCAATCTCAACTAGACTCATTAGATTATGAGCTGGCACATTGAAAGAATATTACTATCAGTATACGTAAAATTTATTAGAATTCAAGTGCTTAAGCATAAAATTATTAAAAATATTGAACAATTATTTCTCGCTTTCATATATCAAGTGATTTCATAATATTTTTTCTCTAATTTACCGTTCATATTTTCAACTTATTAAAACATTAGCTTGAATCAAAATTATTTTCTACTTCAACAATAAATGACTTGGCTCGTGAGCCGACTCAAACTCGTAGAATTAAACTTGAGCTCAAGTATGAATTTGATTAATTAATCACGCTCAAGCTGGGGTATGGTGCTAACTTGATTTGACTTGACTTGTTCACAGCATTAACTTAGCCAAGCTTCTCATCTACACTCGATAGCTATAGTCTATTATCTTATGGCAATCTTATATCTCTCAGTCCCTGGATAATAAAGATGACATACCTTAAAAATATATTGTGGCCCTATTATGTTTACCTCATGTCATTGGTAATTTCATATGTTTCATGCCCACAAAAGCATGATCATAGAAAATTCTCAACAAGCCAAACTAAATATTGATTACTAAAATTAAAGAAAAGGCAAAAATGAAAGAGATCTCAAAAAAGTTAGGATGTAGTCAAGATATTACTCTTGGCCATTAGTAAGAAAACCAACTTAGTGCAAAAGGCATCCCTTTGTGACTAGCAAAAAGCTTAAGTCAGTTTAGGATAAAAAACCAAAAGAAAAATCCTGTATAAATAAAAGTAAAACTTTTAAAAATGTTGGGAGAATATGACCAAAAAGTGGTTTTTGATAGGTTAATGCAATGCACAACTATGATGCATGAATGGGTTATAACATTCAAAGCCTATAACTCAATAACAAAAAGAAGCCAAATTTCGGAAATCTAGCCATAATGACTCAGTTTAGGAGGTATTTAGAACCATATATTGGAAGCACATAACTCGAGAAAGTAGAAGATTTTTGCCTTCCTCGCTCGGTTCTACTAGGGTTTCGCCTGGCGAACCCTAGCAACAGTTTACGGCTTCGCTCTCTCTCTCTCTCTCGCTCGCGTGTTTCCTCTCGTTGTCTTCGCACTCTTCGTTTCCCCGTTCCTCTAAGATGAGGGTCGTCTCCCGCTCGCGTGTTTTTGCGCTCGTTTCTGCTCCACTGCAGCCCGTCTCCCTGCTCTCATATTCCGCGGCTCAACCTCACGCTGCTCGCGATAGCGATTGCTCTCTGCACTCGGTCTCACCGCGTCGTTCAGCTATTTCGACACGTTTATTTCCTCACCTGCTTTCTTCTCTAAATGTGGCGCCTATCCTTGATGATGGCTTCAGATAAATCGTATGTAGCTGCCCTTGCCAGTGTCCACGCTTCAGGCACATCAAAATCTTTCACTCCTTCGTTTGAGTGGACGAAGGATATCAAGAAACTTGGTAGAAAGAATGGGAAGTCTGCCATCTTTTTGACAGAAGCTGAAGGTATTCAACTTGCTTCCTCCTGTCGTCTGAATTTGATTAGAAAATTTCTATATGATCATCCCAAAATGGGGTTCATTCACAAAGAATTTGAACTTATGCTCCTTGTTGGGAAATTTTTATATGGTCATCCCAAAATGGGGCTCATTCGCAAAGAATTTGAAATTATGCTCCTTGTTGGAGAATGGAAAATTGGATTATTAGATGAGAGACACATTCTTATTCAAATAAACAACGAAGAAGTTTACATACACTTATTTGCTAGAAGGATAATATAAATTGAAAACAGAGCAATGAAGATTTTGAAATGGTCTATGGATTTTGACCCACAGACGGAACCGACAATCATTCCGGTTTGGATTCGTCTGTCTGGTTTGAAATTTCATTATTTTTCTCAAAAAATATTGTACTCTATTGCATCTGCGTATAGGAAGTCACTCAAGACGGGCATTCTTACTTTTAATTTGTCACGTCCTTCTGAAGCAGAGTACTTGTTGAAAGAGTCATCACTTCACCCGTTTCTGAGAAAATCTGGTTGGACACACAACATCAGGGATATTGGCATAAGGTAGAGATTGAACATTTTCCGTCGTATTGTTCAAACTGTCGTATGTTCGGACACTCCAGTTCTCAATATCACCATCTACACTCTCAACTCAGACCAAAAAAGCAAACAGCTCCGCTAGAGGTTGTGATTCCATCTTCTCCTGATCAGACAGGCAATATGACAACCATTCAATCCCCAGTTATAACTCCCTCGTCTTTGGAACCTCCTATCGTGGGGGAAAGAGAGTTTCTTCATACCTCGCCTGCTCTAGAANAAAAGTTAGGATGTAGTCAAGATATTACTCTTGGCCATTAGTAAGAAAACCAACTTAGTGCAAAAGGCATCCATTTGTGACTAGAAAAAAGCTTAAGTCAGTTTAGGAGAAAAAACCAAAAGAAAAATCCTGTATAAATAAAAGTAAAACTTTTAAAAATGTTAGGAGAATATGACCAAATAGTGGTTTTTGATAGGTTAATGCAAAGCACAACTATGATGCATGAATGGGTTATAACATTCAAAGCCTATAACTTAATAACAAAAGGAAGCCTAACTTCGGAAATCTAGCCATAATGACTCAGTTTAGGAGGTATTTAGAACCATATATTGGTAGCACATAACTCGAGAAAGTAGGAGATTTTTGTCTTACTCGCTCGGCTCTACTAGGGTTTCGCCTGGCGAACCCTAAAAACAGTTTACGGCTTCTCTCTCTCTCTCTCTCTCTCTCGCTCGCGTGTTTCCTCTCGGTGTCTTCGCGCCCTTTGTCTCCCCCGTTCCTCTGAGACGAGGCTCGTCTCCCGCTCGCGTGTTTCTGCGCTCATTTCTGCTCCAGTGCGGCCCGTCTCACCGCTCGCGTATTTTCCGGCACAACCTCGCGCTGCTCGCGATCGCGATTGTTCTCTGCACTCAGTCTCACCGCATCGTTCGGCTATTTCGACGCGTTTATTTCCTTGCCTGCTTTCTTCTCTAAACGTCGCACCTATCCTTGATGATGGCTTCAGATAAATCGTATGTAGCTGCCCTTGCCGGTGTCCACGCTTCAGGCACATCAAAATCTTTCCCTCCTTCATTTGAGTGAGCGAAGGACATCAAGAAACTTGGTATGAAGAATGGAAAGTCTGCCATCATTTTTACAGAAGCTGAAGGTATTCAATTTGGTTCCTCCTGTCGTCTGAATTTGGTTGGAAAATTTCTATATGATCATCCCAAAATGGGGCTCATTCGCAAAGAATTTGAACTTATGCTCCTTATTGGGAAATTTCTATATGATCATCCCAAAATGGGGCTCATTCGCAAAAAAATTGAACTTATGCTCCTTGTTGGAGAATGGAAAATTAGATTATTAGATGGGAGACACATTCTTATTCAAATAAACAACGAAGAAGTTTACATGCGCTTATTTGCTAGAAGGATAATATGGATTGATAACAGAACAATGAAGATTCCGAAATGGTCTATGGATTTTGACCCGCTGACGGAACCGCCAATCATTCCGGTTTGGATTCGTCTTTCTGGTTTGAAATTTCATTATTTTTCTCAAAAAGTATTGTACTTTATTGCCTCTACGTATAAGAAGTCACTCAAGACAGACATTCCTACTTTTAATTTGTCCCGTCTTTCTGAAGCAGAGTACTTGTTGAAAGAGACATCACTTCACCCGTTTCTGAGGAAATCTGGTTAGACACACAACACCAGGGATATTGGCAGAAGGTAAAGATTGAACATTTTCCGTCATATTGTTCAAACTGTCGTATGTTCGAACACTCCAGTTCTCAATGTCACCATCTACACCCTCAACTCAGACCAAAAAAGCAAATAGCTCCTTTAGAGTTGTGATTTCATCTTCTCCTGATCAGGCAGGCAATATGACAATCATTCAATCCCCAGTTGTAGCTCCCTCATCTTTGAAACCTCCAATCGTGGGGGGGGAGGGAGTTTCTTCAGACCCCGCCTACTCTAGAACCTATCACTGATATTATATATATATATGCGCATGGCCTGTTGGTTGGCGGGGTTCACTGTAAGTCTCTGCAAGTTACGGGTTTGATCCCCCGTGGCGCGGGATTCTCAAATAATTATGCACATGGTGCGGGCTCGCAGCATGGAGCATTGATGCGCATGGGAAATCGATATTTGGGCCTCTGGCAAATATCAATTATGGTTATATATATATAACCATAATCACTTTACATTTTTCTTTGCCAATGCTCCTTCCCGTCATTGGTGGTTGACGAGAGACAAAACAGCTGCTGCTCACCGGCTGCATCCAAGGAGAACAAAAGTAGAGGAGAAAATAAAAGAAAAAAGAGGAAAGGAAAGGAAAGGAAAGAGATGGATTTGAGGAGGTAAATTTATAATGTATAAGGATAGTTATATAACATCTAGGTTACCCGAGCAGCTTTTTTATTTCTCCTAAATTCTCCTTTTCGCGTAACCCTTGCGCCTGACCACGGGCAAAATAGGAGAAGGTAATCGAGCCTGGTATGACGAACTGCTGCCTACAGCTCTCGGTTGGGATTTTGGAAGGGAAAAATTAAAGCTTTTGAGGGGTAAATTTTGGGAGGTAAGATAATCTATACTTGAACATACATATGAATTCTTATACACGAAAACCAAATTAATGAAATTTCAGCCATCTGAGAAAATTCAAAGATGATTAGGTAAAACATAATGTAAATATATGTATTTATATATTTACTTCGTATAACGACTTCCACTAAATTTAATTATGCAAAAAAAAAACCCATTTAATTCCTTCTTTTGTTAGGAATGACAAAAGATGAATAATATAAATAAAAAAATGAACCTTAAAAGTGACAGAATTGAATATGGAAAACCTACTCGAGGTAAAAATATTTATTTAATATTGTTGATAAATTGCAGTAGGTTAAATTTAGAATTTTCTTTAATACAAATCGTGAATTTAAAAAATGATCTTAATTTATTAGAACTAAATGAAAATATGATACTAAATAGAACGCAATGGAGAAAAAGGATTCATGTAGTTGTTGTTGTTCTACAAATTGTGAATTCCAGGCAATTTACACTGAATGGTGAACTTAAGGCGAGCCTGGAAACACTTATTGCGAGGTTGTCCCATCAAAATAGGTGAAATAATCATGTAATAAATTAATAAGAAAATCCTTCTATAGGATTAATGTGTGATATATTGATAATAAATTGATTTTAAAAATTTTTGTACATTGTCGATTACCTACATAAGTTAAGGAAAAAAATTGAGTTGACATCATTAATTGTATGGATTTTATTATATTATTGGGCATGTTCATTAAATTAATCAATTGGAGGTGCTCTCACAAAATTATAAATGCATTTGAGAAATGGTTTTTAACTGATAAAATGATCAAAGGAATAACACAAATGTTGTGATAAGTAGACTATTATATTGATGAAATGTGCAGGTAAAGATGCTGGAGGAGAGAAATTCTAGAAATTTTTACTCCTAATATTGATGTTGGAAGTAGGGTTGTCAAAAAAGCTCATTATTTGTGAACAACTCATGTTCAACTTGTTGAGTAACTCATATTCAAATTGTTCGTTAAGGGAGTCGAACACAAATAAATTTTTTAAACTTAAATTATAAACGAGCCGAACGCGAATAACCTTTGTTTGATCTTGTTTGGCTCATTTAGCTCTAAATAAGAAAATTATATATATTATTTAAATCATAACATATTATATATATTTATATCTAAATTTAAATTACTATAGCTCGTGTGGTAATGTGGTTTTGTTCTTTTTATTGCACAAAAAAAGTACAGGTTCGAATCCAACACCTTACATCTAATTTTCTAATTAATTTAAACGAGTCAATTTCGAGTGGAACACAAGCCAAACATAAACAAGACTCTGTCAATGAAGTTGAACACGAACACACTGTTTACGAGCAATTTCGAACACGAGTCATTTTCAAAAAAAATTAGTTTCGAACGAGACAGACACAAGCCCAGCCTAAGCTTGTTCAAGTTGGCTCAATTACAACCCCAACTAGAATTGACATTTTGATATCAAGACTATTGATAATTGATATTTTGAGAGATATCATACATTTATCAATAGTTGTTATAATCGATAGGTTGAATGACGACATAACAAAAAGAATTAAACAAAAGCATGTGCAAGTACATGTGACAGTTCTAAGACAACATACAATAAGTATGAAGCAAGTAAATACATTCATATGATTACGAAAGGGATAAATGAAATATGTGTCTGTTATAGTGTGTCCTTTTTTACTACTTGTATATCATTATTTACATATTTCATATAATTAAATCATGTTTATAATGTATTGTTGTCACCCATACAAACCATAGTTGAGCATTTATATTATTTTCTTTCCGTCTTTGAAATCTTATTTCACTGGTCATTTCATTGAGTTTATAGCTAACTCTTGTTTGTTATTGTTCCTCAAGGAGTGGTAAGGAGTTCAAGGGCAAATTGGGTAGGTGAGCTTTTGTATAGTTTTTTTTTTATAAAGTTTGAAAAAAGTTATAATTATTTCTGGGTATACATTTTTTATATGTTTAATGTTTAGTAGCACTATTATAATTTGTTAAATTATTATACACGCTTCCTCTGTGTTGGAGTTGAAAATGAATAGTAACTTGAATTGGATTGTTTAAATTTGTGATGATTGAGAAAGACTAAGTCTTGATTTCTGCAAGTTAGAACGAGTGTTGGTGGAATTTTTCTCTGACTGAGTTTTCCACCTCTGCTACATCACTGTTTGACTCTAGAGGGAGTCAGCTGGGGTGTGACAATTGGTAGTGACCATACTGAGTTAACATATATGATTACAAGGTAATATTGATCAATGAATAACTCTTTCAAGTTAAAGAGAACTTTCTTAATTTGATTTTAAAGTTTCCGAATTTTTTTAGAATTAATGAAGAATATCAATGTCATGACTTCATTTCTGCGAGGTTATTTAGATAATTATGATGATTACCAACTTATTTGTGTAGATTTTCGCAAATATCCTCCTATAAATAGGCTTAATCATATAACAATATAAGTTTAAAGATATTTGAATGTTGCCTAGAAGAAGAAAGATGGTTAAAACCAACAAGCTTGTAATGATATAGATTTGAGTGAGGCATATAAATTATAAGATCCAAACTATTTTGTTGAAGGTCTATTCTCCATGATTTATCCAACTAGATTTATTGATAATTGAGTTGAGTGTAGAATGAATGAAAATGTCAACAGACATGAAAGAGGTAGGGTTTCGGTGGTAATCTCAAGATAGTGGGAGTCTTTCATGAGTAGAGGTCTAAGCATGGATATAGATCAAGTGGGGCCAAACCAAAAATATATTTTAGTGCTCCAAGTTCTCTATAGTTTAGATTTTATTTCTTGCACTGCTCTTACTTATCTATTAATTGCTCGGACTAAAAATCATTGTGGTGATTTACGTTAAGTAGTTTTGTGCTATAGATTGTTGAGTAAATTATTTTAATCATGTCTAAATAACAAAAGCTCACATCTTAGCACCAAGACATTCCTGGATCGCCATATATCTCTGTAATAATATTGATTAGTTACTTTGTTGTTTATTAAATATAGTGAAAGCTTATGTGCTGCAGTAACTCATTAGTAATTATGCATGCAAGTTGCATACTCACATGACAAGTTTTATCATAAATCCATTCACCAAAATTCATCCTGATCAGATGTCAACATTTGCTTTAGAATACTTGATTTATTATTTAGCTTCGAATACTACTTGTTAAATATTCCGTTTCTATTAGCACATTTAATTATGAAGTATTTAAATTTTTAGATTTTATAAGTAAATTCTAAGTGTGAAAAGTAGCAACAAATCCATTTCATCCCTACCTCTCTTGATGCGTCTCTACTCCACAAAATCCAAGGATAATGATTTCTAAGGAAGGAGATACGTGCAACGATGGATTGTTCGTGAAGGTCGAGTTCAACTTATGCCTGCTCCTCCAGCAGTTGTATTAATTCCATACAGGTTAGACCATCAATGCCTCTAATTAATTCTTTCTCTTCATCGTTATAGACATCCAAGATTGGTAATATATTAAGAATTTGAATCAACTGGCCCTCATTGCATCTTTATGATCTCTTCATAGTAGTTATGTATTTAGTAAGTAAATTAAAAGATTGTCAATATAATTTGTCATATTTTTGCATTCGTCTGAAAGCAATTTATACTCATCCTATATTAATTTGCAGTTCTCATCCACGAAGGACCGCATAAACCTCCTAAATTCTAATCACAAAATAAAACTAACACTTCAAATTATCAAAAACATCCATGTGAAATGCTCAATTACAGGCACAACCACCAACAAGTGAACTGCTAAACACTAGAATCATTCCGTGTGCCGCTAAAAATATCACTCTTGCTAGCCAGAGAAGCCATTATTAAGATGCCACAACAAACTTCAACGGAAAGATGCAAAAAACAAATCATATTGACATGAGATTCATTATGTTGATATGAGATTCATTAGGGGATACAGATAAGGTTTGAAAGTGTTGAGCATAAAAAAGCAGATTAGAAGAACAATTACATTCGGTTATCTATTTAAATTAATGCATCAAAATGAAAATAACGACCGTTACATTTGCACCACTGAAAGCTCAAGTCAATGCTTTAGATTGTGAGCCTCCGTGTGTCCGTGTGCAAAATAATCAAAACTGAACTTTTAGAAGTTGATCACCGATCAAAGACCAATGCCGAACAGTTGTTGTCAGCATCAAAGCTCGCTATAGCCAAAATAGAACTATGGTTGATGTATAAATATAAACGATGCTAAAAAGAATCAATTGATCATTGCTAATTTTAATGTCCTTGCATTATATGTTATATTTGGATTATAGAAGATATGACACCGCAAAATTTAAATAATGTACGTAAAAGGTGGAACAGCATGACATAAAGTCCAAGAAACATTCTTAGAAATGGTCCCAAAACCTCAAATTTTGAAATCCAACAGTTATTCATAGATATTCTAACTCTTAACATCACAGAAGTATTGCATTTTTCTTGAAATATATCCACGCATGAAACTTCAACAATTTAATGATGCATGGTGTCCTTAACAATTCTAATAAATCAACCACAGAATAGTTGGCAAGGCTTACCTTTTTCTTTAGTAAAATGACGGCTTCAAGATTGTCAATAATTTGCTGCATAGGCTTAAGATCACATTCCTCCAAAGCGTCATCATCATTGCGATAATGGCACAGCAGAACGTCTGATAAACTAAGCATTGCCTTAACAAGAACTCTGGTATCTTGCCCTTGGGATAAGCATTTGCTAGGGGCTTCTGATGAAACTGGATTTTTAGGTTCAGCAGGAAAAATAGCATTAAGAGATGATAAATTCATTTCACCATTACTAGCATTCGGGTCTGAGCCAGCGGAACTATTTGGAGAAGTAGATATATGATTAAAAACAAAATCCGAGTTTTGAACTGCAGGTATTGTCTCGCTAGTGTTAGAGCCAGCATTCCAAACATTACTTTCTACTTGACTTACTTGCCTCACATGATCATCAATACCTTGTGGAACGCTTACTTGTTCATTTAGCACATTATTGTGTTCCCCATGAATATCATGCTGTTTAATTTCCATTCCACTCTCTACTTTGGCAGGATTTGATTCTCTTTCCACGCAATCATGAAACTTCAGATCAGAACCTGACAAATCAGTAACTGGAGGCAAATCTATATCCTTTCCATTCCCATTGCAAGCAAAAGTGCCATCAATATCAGACAGAATATTTAGAGATCTCGGACCTTGAACCAACTCATCATTATCACCGGTTAAAGTATTGACCAGAGGCTGTAAGATTTCATTAGGACTAAAAGGATACCAACGAGACATTGAAGCACCTTTCCAGCATGGAGAATCCACAGCAACATTTAGATGATCAGGTATTTCTTCAGTGGCTCGCGTGGAATCATCAGGTATAAAAATACCTCTTTCAGAGTTAGTAGCATTGCAACAGCTCAAGTTACCAACTTTAAACCCGAATTTTACAGCCTGTGAAGAATCAATGGACTGTTCTATAGCTGAGCTATTGCCTGACAGNTTATATATATATAACCATAATCACTTTACATTTTTCTTTGCCAATGCTCCTTCCCGTCATTGGTGGTTGACGGGAGACAGAACAGCTGCTGCTCACCGGCTACACCCAAGGAGAACAAAAGTAGAGGAGAAAATAAAAGAAAAAGGAAGAAATGAACGGAAAGGAAAGAGATGGATTTGAGGAGGTAAATTTAAAATGTACATGGATAGTTATATAACATCTAAGTTACCCAAGCAGCTTTTTTACTTCTGCTAAATTCTCCTTTTCTCGTAACCCTTGCGCCCGACCACANTATATATATATATATATATATATATATATATATATATAACCATAATCACTTTACATTTTTATTTGTCAATGCTCCTTCCCGTCATTGGTGGTTGACGGGATACAGAACAGCTGCTGCTCACCGGCTACATCCAAGGAGAACAAAAGTAGAGGAGAAAATAAAAGAAAAAGGAGGAAATGAACGGAAAGGAAAGAGATGGATTTGAGGAGGTAAATTTAAAATGTACATGGATAGTTATATAACATCTAAGTTACCCAAGCAGCTTTTTTACTTCTCCTAAATTCTCCTTTTCTCGTAACCCTTGCGCCCGACCACGGGCAAAATAGGAGAAGGTACTCGAGCCTGGTACGGCGAACTGCTGCCTACAGCTCTCGGTTGGGATTTTGGAAGGGAAAATCGAAGCTTTTGAGGGGTAAATTTTGGGAGGAAAGATAATTTATATTTGAACATACATATGAATTCTTATACATGAAAACCAAATTAATGAAATTTCAGCCATATGAGAAAATTCAAAGATGATTAGGTAAGACGTAATGTAAATATATGTATTTATATATTTACTTCATATAATGACTTCCACTAAATTTAATTAAGCAAAAAAAACCCATTTAATTCCTTCTTTTGCTAGGAATGACAAAAGCTGAATAATATAAATAAAAACTGAACCTTAAAAGTGATAGAATGTAATATAGAAAACCTACTTGAGGTAAAAATTATTTAATATTGTTGAGAAATTGCAGTAGGTTAAATTTAGAATTTTCTTTAATACAAATCTTGAATTTAAAAAATGATCTTAATTTATTAGAACTAAATGAAAATATGATACTAAATAGAACGCGATGGAGAAAAAGGATTGATGTAGCCGACGCCACGTAGTGGGATTAAGGCTTTGTTGTTGTTGTTCTACAAATCGTGAATTCCAGGCAATTTACACTGAATGGTGAACATAAGGCGAGCCTGGAAACACTTATTGTGAGGTTGTCCCATCAAAACAGATGAAATAAGAATGCAATAAATTAATAAGAAAATCCTTCTGCAGGATTAATGTGTGATACATTGGTAAGAAATTGATTTTAAAAATTTTTGTACATTGTTGATTACCTACATAAGTTAAAGAAAAAAATTGAGTTGACATTACTAATTGTATGGATTTTATTATATTATTGGGCATGTTCATTAAATGAATCATTTGGAGGTGCTCTCATAAAATTATAAATGCATTTGAGAAATGGTTTTTAACGGATAAAATGATCAAGGGAATAACACAAATGTTGTGATAAGTAGATTATTATATTGATGAAATGTGCTGGTAAAGATGATAGGGTTGTCAAAAAAGTTCATTGTTTGTGAACAACTCATGTTCGACTTGTCAAGTAATNTTAACGGATAAAATGATCAAGGGAATAACACAAATGTTGTGATAAGTAGATTATTATATTGATGAAATGTGCAGGTAAGATGATGGAGGAGAAAAATTCTAGTACTTTTTACTCCTAATATTGATGTTGGAAGTAGGGTTGTCAAAAAAGTTCATTGTTTGTGAACAACTCAGGTTCGGCTTGTCAAGTAACTCATATTCAAATTGTTCGTTAAGGGGATCGAACACAAATAAATTTTTTAAACTTAAATTATAAACGAGTTGAACGCGAATAACCTTTGTTCGATCTTGTTTGACTCATTTTAGCTCTAAATAAGAAAATTATATATATTATTTAAATCATAACATATTATATATATTTATATCTAAATTTAAATTACTATAGCTAGTGCGGTAATGTGGTTCGGTTCTTTTTATTGCACAAAAAAGGTACAGGTTCGAATCCAACACCTTACATCTAATTTTCTAATTAATTTAAATGAGTCAATTTCGATTGGAACACAAGCCGAACATAAACAAGAATATGTCAATGAAGTTGAACACGAACACACTATTTACGAGCAATTTCGAACACGAGTCATTTTCAAACAAAATTAGTTTCGAACGAGACAGACAAAAGCCCAGCCTAAGCTTGTTCAAGTTGGCTCAATTACAACCCCAACTAAAACTAACATTTTGATATCAAGACTATTGATAATTGATATGTTGAGAGATTTCATACATTTATCAATAGTTGTTATAATCGATAGGTTGAATGACGATATAACAAAAAGAATTAAACAAAAGCATATGCAATTACATGTGACAGTTCTAAGACAACATACAATAAGTATGAAGCAAGTAAATACATTCATATGATTACGAAAGGGATGAATGAAATATGTGTCTGTTATAGTGTGTCCTTTTTACTACTTTTATATCATTATTTACATATTTCATATAATTAAATCATGTTTATAATGTATTGATGTCACCCATACAAACCATAGTTGAGCATTTATATTATTTTCTTTCCGTCTTTGAAATCTTATTTCACTGGTCATTTCATTGAATTTATAGCTTACTCTTGTTTGTTATTAAGGAGTGGTAAGGAGTTAAAGGGAAAATTGGGTAGGTGAGCTTTTGTATAGTTTTTTGTTTATAAAGTTTGAAAAAAGTTATAATTATTTTTGGGTATATATTTTTTATATGTTTAATTTTTAGTAGCTCTATTATAATTTGTTAAATTATTATACACGCTTCCTCTGTGTTGGAGTTAAAAATGAATAGTAACTTGAATTGGATTGTTTAAATTTGTGATGATCGAGAAAGACTAATTCCCCGACTACTAAGTCTTGATTTCTGCAAGTTAGAACGAGTGTTGGTAGAATTTTTCTCTGACTGAGTTTTCCACCTCTACTACATCACTGTTTGACTCTAGGGGGAGTCGGTTGGGGTGTGACGATTGGTAGTGACCATACTGAGTTAACATATATGATTACAAGGTAATATTGATCAATGAATAACTCTTTTAAGTTGAAGAGAACATATTTCATTTGATTTTAAAGTTTGTGAATTTTTTTAGAATTAATAAAGAATATCAATGTCATAACTTCATTTCTGTGAGGTTATTTGGATAATTATGATGATTACCAACTTATTTGTGTAGATTTTCACAAATATACTCCTATAAATAGGCTTAATCATATAACAATATAAGTTTAAAGATATTCGAATGTTGCCTAGAAGAAGAAAGATGGTTAAAACCAACAAGCATGTAATGATGATATAGATTTGAGTGAGGCTTATAAATTACAAGATCCAAACTATTTTGTTGAAGGTCTATTCTCCATGATTTATCCAAATAGATTTATTGATAATTGAGTTGAGGGTAGAATGAATGAAAATGTCAACAGACATGAAAGAGGTAGGGTTTCGGTGGTAATCTCAAGATAGTGGGAGTCTTTCATGAGCAGAGGTCTAAGCATGGATATAGATCAAGTGGGGCCAAACCACAAATATATTTTAGTGCTCCAAGTTCTCTATAGTTTAGATTTTATTTCTTGCGCTGCTCTTAGTTATCTATTAATTGCTAGGACTAAAAATCATTGTGGTGATTTACATAAAGTAGTTTTGTGCTATAGATTGTTGACTAAACTATTTTAATCATGTCTAAATAACAAAAACTCACATTTTAGCACCAAGTCATTCCTGGATCGCCATATATCTCTGTAATAACATTGATTAGTTACTTTGTTGTTTATTAAATATAGTGAAAGCTTATGTGCTGCAGTAACTCATTAGTATTTATGCATGCAAGTTGCATACTCACATGACAAGTTTTATCATAAATCCATTCACCAAAATTCATCCTGATCAGATGTCAACATTTGTTTTAGAATACTTGATTTATTATTTAGCTTTGAATACTACTTGTTAAATATTCCGTTTCTATTAGCACATTTAATTATGCAGTATTTAAATTTTTAGATTTTATAAGTAAATTCTAAGTGTGAAAAGTAGCAACAAATCCATTTCATCCCCACCTCTCTTGAAGCGTCTCTACTCCACAAAATCCAAGGATAATGATTTCTAAGGAAGGAGCTACGTGCAACGATGGATTGTTCGTGAAGGTCGAGTTCAACTTATGCCTGCTTCTCCAGCAGTTGTATTAATTCCATACAGGTTAGACCATCAATGCCTCTAATTCATTCTTTCTCATCAATGTTAAAGATATCCAAGATTGGTAATATATTAAGAATTTGAATCAACTGGCCCTCATTGCATCTTTATGATCATATTTGTTCTTCATAGTAGTTATGTATTTAGTAAGTAAATTAAAATATTGTCAATATAATTTGTCATATTTTTACATTCGTCTGACAACAATTTATACTCATCCTATATTAATTTGCAGTTCTCATCCACGAAGGACCGCATAAACCTCCAAAATTATAATCACAAAATAAAACTAACACTTCAAATTATCAAAAACACCCATGTGAAATGCTCAATTACAGGCACAACCACCAACAAGTGAACTGCTAAACACTAGAATCATTCCGTGTGCCGCTAAAAATATCACTCTTGCTAGCAAGAGAAGCCATTATTAAGATGCCACAACAAACTTCAACGGAAAGATGCAAAAAACAAATCATATTGGCATGAGATTCATTATGTTGATATGAGATTCATTAGGGGATACAGATCAGGTTGAAAGTGTTGAGCATAAAAAAACAGATTAGAAGAACAATTACATTCGGTTATCTATTTAAATTAATGCATCAAAATGAAACTAACGACCGTTACATTTGCACCACTGAAAGCTCAAGTCAATGCTTTAGATTGTGAGCCTCCGTGTGTCCGTGTGCAAAATAATCAAAACTGAACTTTTAGAAGTTGATCACCGATCAAAGACCAATGCCGAACAGTTGTTGTCAGCATCAAAGCTTGCTATAGCCAAAATAGAACTATGGTTGATGTATAAATCTAAACGAAGCTAAAAAGAATCAATTGATCATTGCTAATTTTAATGTTCTTGCATTATATGTTATATTTGGATTATAGAAGATATGACACCGCAAAATTTAAATAATGTACGTAAAAGGTGGAACAGCATGACATAAAGTCCAAGAAACATTCTTAGAAATGGTCCCAAAACCTCAAATTTTCAAATCCAACAGTTATTCATAGATATTCTAACTCTTAAAATCACAGAAGCATTGCATTTTTCTTGAAATATATCCACACATGAAACTTCAACAACTTAATGATGCATGGTGTCCTTAACAATTCAAATAAATCAACCACAAAATAGTTGGCAAGGCTTACCTTTTTCTTTAGCAAAATGACGGCTTCAAGATTGTCAATAATTTGCTGCATAGGCTTAAGATCACATTCCTCCAAAGCGTCATCATCATTGCGATAATGGCACAGCAGAACTTCTGATAAACTAAGCATTGCCTTAACAATAACTCTGGTATCTTGCCCTTGGGATAAGCATTTGCTAGGGGCATCTGATGGAACTGGATTTTTAGGTTCAGCAGGAAAAACAGCATTAAGAGATGATAAATTCATTTCACCATTACTAGCATTCGGGTCTGAGCCAGCGGAACTATTTGGAGAAGTAGATATATGATTAAAAACAAAATCCGAGTTTTGAACTGCAGGTATTGTCTCGCTAGTGTTAGAGCCAGCATTCCAAACATTACTTTCTACTTGACTTACTTGCCTCACATGATCATCAATACCTTGTGGAACGCTTACTTGTTCATTTAGCACATTATTGTGTTCCCCGTGAATATCATGCTGTTTAATTTCCATTCCACTCTCTACTTTGGCAGGATTTGATTCTCTTTCCACGCAATCATGAAACTTCAGATCAGAACCTGACAAATCAGTAACTGGAGGCAAATCTATATCCTTTCCATTCCCATTGCAAGCAAAAGTGCCATCAATATCAGACAGAATATTTAGAGATCTCGGACCTTGAACCAACTCATCATTATCACCGGTTAAAGTATTGACCAGAGGCTGTAAGATTTCATTAGGACTAAAAGGATACCAACGAGACATTGAAGCACCTTTCCAGCATGGAGAATCCACAGCAACATTTAGATGATCAGGTATTTCTTCAGTGGCTCGCGTGGAATCATCAGGTATAAAAATACCTCTTTCAGAGTTAGTAGCATTGCAACAGCTCAAGTTACCAACTTTAAACCCGAATTTTACAGCCTGTAAAGAATCAATGGACTGTTCTATAGCTGAGCTATTGCCTGACAACAAATTTTTTATTTGTAAAGAATAATCTGGAGTTCCTCCGTTTTTCTGTGTTGCATCGCTAGAAATGCCCATCTTCACAAAACCCTCATTACCTTCAGCGTTTTCATGTATGCTAGCCTCATTCTGCATACCAATTGCATAATCTACATAATCATCATTTTTTCCGTGCAGTTTTGCATGTTTAATTACAGAGTTCCCATGTTTTAAAACACAACTCAACACAGACTCATTCTTCTCATTTGATGGAGCATATGCTTGTCTAGAAGTTGTTTGAGCTGGATAATGCCCTTCAGGCTCTCCTGAACAAGAGATAAGTTGTCTAACATATCTTTCATAGGGGCTTCGAATGAATGCATCGCATTCCTTTACAACAGAAGTGGTATCTGGAGAGTAAAAATAAGATGATCCATCATTGGGCCACAAAGTGGTGTCCAACTCTGCAGGAAAGCAGCTACCATTTGACACCCTACTCTTATCCATATATATTTCCCTATGACGGTCATCTAGCCATTCCGAGCATTCAGATCCAACATGACCATGAGCGAATGAGGATTCATTATGAGCTCCAAGCCAAGAACCAAAAGATTTTTCATAGGCGCTGAAGTTATCAGCAGTACCCCCTACAAGATTACAAGAAATATAAAATATAACTCTTAGGTTGTACTGAAGATGATTATCGAATAAAAGAGAAATTCAACGCTTAAACTGCTCTATCAGAAGTGCCAGACAAGTATCCATCACAACAAATTGAATAATGAAGGTAGCCATTTCATCGGTTGAAGAACTGGCTTAATGCCAAACAAAATTGACAGAAATGTTAGGGGAAAAAAGCAGGTTTGTATCAAAGATCTAGGATACTGCAAAAACAATCAAAAAAATAAATAAATTATAATTAAATTGCAATGTATTTGAAATTTATTTGGATTTTATTTAAGAATAATCATCTGATCCATCAAATTGAAATAAGTGAACATGTGATAATGTCCAAGATGCCACAAGAGGCAAATTTTAAGACTTAAATACAGAAACGACTCAGAAAAAAAAAATCAGAACAATCACACCCAAACATAAACTGGTAATGAATGCAACTAATTTGCTTTCCTAATAGATAAAAACTTTCACTTTTAGGAATTGGAAAACGACCATGAATGACATTGCAAAGAGTCTTCCAACATGTCAAGTTTAAGCTCTATAACTTGTTCAAAGGCAACAACATATCATCAAGCAAACGTATGACTTTCTACTTAGCAACGTTATCTTTGACATCATCCAGCAATTTTGACCACCACCAAATCAACCACAATTTTTCTAGGCTTTAAGATCAAGCTTTTTTTATAACTTCTCTGGCTAAAGTCGTGCTGATGGAACCACTGATGTAAAACAGGTTTAAGAAGGAAAAAAAAAAACAACAACAACAACAACAAAACCTTTATCCCACTAAGTGGGGTCGGCTACATGAATCCTTTTTCTCCACTGCGTCCTATTTAGTGTCATATTTTCATTTAATTATAATTAATGAAAATCATTTTTTATACAATATGCCCAAGTCATCCTAGGTCTACATCTGCCTTTCTTAACATAAGTTGAATCTAAAACATCTACTCTTCTAATCGGATCATCAAATGATCGATGTTTAATGTGACCAAACCATCTAAGATGACTCTAATTTTGTCCGTCACTGGAGCTACACCAACCCTATCACAGATATATTTATTTCGCATTTTGTCTCTAAGCATAAAGTCACTCATCCACCAAATCATTCTCATATCAGCAACACTTAATTTAGTTTTATGCTTCTCTTTTAAAGGCCAACATTCAGTGCCATATAGCATTGCAGGTCTCACCACTATCTTATAAAATTTTCCTTTCAGTTTAAGCGGTATTTTTCTATCAAACAATAGGCCCAAAGCAATCCTCTACTTCAACCAACCAACTTAAGTTATACTAATAACATCCCCATCAATATCACCATCACTTTGAACAATAGACCCGAGATATATAAAGCATTTACACCTTTTAATAATTTGATCACCCATAGTTATATTTCTGTCACTATAGCTACTACTACTAAAATTAAATTCCATGCATTCATTTTTAGTTCTACTCAAACGAAGGCCTTTAGACTTCAAGATACACCTCCATAATTCAAGTTTTTCCTGAGCTTTTTCTCTCGTCTTATCCACGAAAAGGATATCATCAGCAAAAAACATACACTAAGGTACATGCTCCTGTAAGTGTCCACTAAGACCATCCATAACTAAAGCAAAAATATATGGGCTTAAAGCCGATACCTGATGTAAAAGAAAAAAAATAAGAAATTATTTGGTCAATCCTCCTCTTCGAACACAAGAAACAGCTCTTATATACATATCTTTAATGACTTGAATATAAGTCGTATCAACACCTTTCTTTTCAATAACTCTCCAAAGGATATCTCTTGGAACCTTATCGTAAGCTTTTTCTAAATCAATAAAAATCATATGTAGATCCTCATTATTATCTCTAAACTTCTTCATCAAACCACTCAATAAATGCATTGTTTCCATGGTAGACCTGCCCGGCATAAATCCAAATTGATTATGAGAAACCTTTGTAATACGTCTTAACCTATGTTCAATTACCCTCTCCCATAATTTTAAAGTATGACACATCAACTTAATTCTTCTATAATTGACAAACTCTTGCGCATCCCCTTTATTCTAAAAAATGGAGACCAAAATACTCTTCCTCCACTCCTCAGACGTCTTTTTAGTTTTTAAAATAATATTAAACAGTTTAGTAAGCTAAGACACTCCCAAATCTCCTAAATATTTCCACACTTCAATTGGGATAGCATCAGGTCCTACAGACTTTCAATCATTATTTTTCTTTAAAGCCATCTCAACATCTTTTTTACTAATGCGACGATAAAAATTAAATATTTTATTATTATTAACGATATTAAGATCACCAATGATCAATGTTGAGTACTCAAATCCTCACTCTGAATGACCTTACAATCATTGCATTCTCGACAATCTCTTCTTCTCATAAGAAAATAATCAATTTGTGTCTTATTAGATCTATTCTTATAAGTAATAATATGTCCATCTCTTTTCTTGAATAAAGTATTAGCAATAACAAATTCGTACGCTAAAACAAAAACTAATATAGCTCTACCTTCTTCATTAATCACTCCAAAACCGTGGCTACCATGAATGTTTCTAAAATCTTCTACCACTCTATCGACATGTCCATTTAAATCTCATCCACTAAAAATTCTTTCTTCAACAGATATCATTTGTATTATTTCTTCTAAGTTATTCATGAATTTATCTTTATAATCTATATTTAAACCTACTTGAGGAGCATAAGCACTTATAATATTAAAAATCTTAGTATCAACAATAATTTTAAGAACTATAATTCTATCTTCAACTCTGTTGATTTTTACAACAATATGTTTCAAACTCTTATCTATAATTACACCAACCTCATTTCTAGTATGGCTCTTACCTGAATACCAAAGTTTAAAACCTAAGTTATCAATCTCCTTAGCATTTTCTCCAACTCATTTAGTTTATTGAACACATAAAATATTTATCTTTCTATAAATCATAATATCAACTCATTCCAATAATTAAGAAGAAAAAAACAAAAAAGGAAATTTCACATCATTTGTTAGAAATAAAAATAGCCTTATGATTCGTTCTGGAATACAGGACAAACACATTTTCTTTCATGAACACAAAATCAAAGTAGTACAACACGTATATATAAAAATAAGCATCTATAATTCGATAGGTAGGTGATCTCACCCAAATCCTACAATTTGAGAGGAAGGAATTCTCTCCCAAACCATAACTCTAACACTCAAGACAACAATATCATGCATAACCCTAACCCTAAGCATATTAGCTCTATTTATACTAAACAATAATAAATAAAATAAGACTAATAAAGACTAAATTGCCCTTAGGGACCGATGTAACAATACTCCCTCCCAAAAAGGCACTTTGTTCTCAACATGAAAAAAATTGCTACTGGATCAATTCATATGGCTCCCATGTTGTCTCATCATTTGGCGATCCTTTCTATTAAATCAAAAACTCGTAATGACTCTCACATTCTTAAAATATCATCTTGTGCACATCCTTCGTCGCAGCCAAATCTGGTGGACTCTGACTTCAAGTCAATCCTGGAGAATATCACGGCCTCAAATAACTCATCCAATAGCTCATCGATCCCAAAAATCTCTACCAACTCCGTATAATGTCTCTTTCATGCTACGCAATTTGATCAGAAATCTCAACCCAGCTTCCTGAACCGCCCTCAAAATAGTCTTCAACGTCACCAATGTCTTGCACAAATTGGGGTCATCGTGAAACACTGTCATCTTCTCTCATTACTGAAGATTGTAGAGTCCAAATCAGTCCCATAGAAACTCCCTCGCTCTTCTTCACGAGTTGTGTTCCCATCATTACTTTTGAATCACCTTTTACCAGGGAGAATGCCACGCCAACAAGCATTAACGCAGTTGGATGAAAACCTTCGTCAGAGTCCCACCCATCGTGTCTTTGTATATCAGGCCAAAGTTCTATGAAGTGATCTTATCCAACCCCGAATCGCACGCTGTCCTGACTGCCTAATGTCGCTTGTCCCAAACCTCACGATGTCGTAAGATTCCCTCCAGATGTTGCCGCTCGAATCCATTCTCCTCTGTTTGAGCTCGTTTGCTTCCCTTTGTTCCAGCAATTAGAATGTCGTGTTATTTCTTCCAAATGCTGCTACTCGAGTCCGCATCTGATTTCTTCACTAAACGCCACAANCAGATGTTGCCGCTCGAATCCATTCTCCTCTGTTTGAGCTCGTTTGCTTCCCTTTGTTCCAGCAATTAGAATTTCGTGTTATTTCTTCCAAATGCTGCTACTCGAGTCCGCTTCTGATTTCTTCACTAAACGCCACAGCTCCCGATCCATCTAAAACACCAAAGCTACACTAATGTCATGTGAAACCTTCTAGTTGTTGATGTTGTCGCGTTATTTCTTCCAAATGCTGCTACTCGAGTCCGCTTCTGATTTCTTCACTAAACGCCACAGCTCCAGATCCATCTAAAACACCGAAGCTACACTAATGTCATGTGAAACCTTCTAGTTGTTGATGCTCACAAACGTTCCTGACGTCATCACACGATCCCACGGTGAGTGGAGGCAATTTGTGTGAAACTCTATGATCTTCATCATTTCTTCCAGGGCTGTGAATCTCTCTTCTAAAGACAGGAAACATTCCTCCACCTCAGATCTAATTTGGTTTAACCCTTTCTTTAGNATCCATCTAAAACACCGAAGCTACACTAATGTCATGTGAAACCTTCTAGTTGTTGATGCTCACAAACGTTCCCGACGTCATCGCACGATCCCACAGCGAGTGGAGGCAATTTGTGTGAAACTCTATGATCTTCATCATTTCTTCCAGGGCTGTGAATCTCTCTTCTAGAGACAGGAAACATTCCTCCACCTCAGATCTAATTTGGTTTAACCCTTTCTTTAATACCAATTTGATACGATCCGAAATAGATTTCTCACAGCAATCAGGGCAACCATATTTTATTTTACGAACACCAAAATCAAAGCAGTACAACATGAATACATAAAAAAAGCACCTATAATTTGCTAGGGTGATCTCACCCGAATCCTACAATTCGAGAGGTAGAAAATCTCTCTCAAACCCAAACCGAAACACTCAAGACAAAAATTTCATGCATAACTCTAAGCCTAAGCATATTAGTCATATTTATACTCAACAGTAATAAATAACATAAGATTAAAATGCTCTTTGGCTAATAAAGTCTAAATTGCCCTCTGGACAAGTATAATACCTTGAAAGTTCATTAATAAAAAGTCTTAAGATTTCATCCCGAAAGAAAGCCACTCCATACTATCCTAGCGGCACGAAACAAATGTATTTTATTTGCAAAACCAACACCCAAAATGCGAAATGAATGTATCCGTAAAAGGGTTGGTGTAGCTCCCGTGGCTAACAAGATTAGAGAGAGTCGTCTTAGATGGTTTCGTCACATTAAACGTCGCCCAGCTGATGATCTAATTAGGAGAGTAGATATTTTAAAACGAC
Organism: Phalaenopsis hybrid cultivar; assembly: GCA_002079205.1. Classification (NCBI taxonomy): domain Eukaryota; kingdom Viridiplantae; phylum Streptophyta; class Magnoliopsida; order Asparagales; family Orchidaceae; genus Phalaenopsis; species Phalaenopsis hybrid cultivar. The sequence continues at coordinate 297,958 of JXCR01119625.1, read as the reverse complement.
TCGTGTTCTGTAAGACAAAGGTAGACCTAAAAAGATTTGGGCATATTGTATAAAAAATGATCTTGATTTATTAGAATTAAATGAAAATATGATGCTCAACATGACACAATGAAGAAAAAGGATTCATATAGCCGACCCCACTTGCAAATAAAAAAAAATTAAGAAGAAAGATAATTTAAGAACAAGACAATTGTTTAATCACTATTGATAATTTAAGAACAAGACAATGGTTTAATCACTATTTCATGCCTTGTAAAATTCATGGCAGCAGTTAAAATCATTTGAACTCATATTTCTAGAAGAATTGCTAGTGCGTGTTAAAGTGACATGAAAATTCATAATGAATCACATGATGCTAAAAGAAGAAAAAAATCCATTATAATGATATGTATGTTAGTTGGTTACAACCATTCTTTCATTGCATTAGCCTTCTGAGAATGAGAAGTAATATTAATACAATCTCCAACACATGACTGGATTTAGACTGGATACAACAACAACAACAACAACAACAAAGCCTTAATCCCACTACGTGGGGTCGGCCACATGAATCCTTTTTCTCCATTGCGTCCTATTTAGTGTCATATTTTCATTTAGTTCTAATAAATTAAGATCATTTTTAATACAATAAGCCCAAGTCTTCCTAGGTCTACCTCTGCCTTTCTTAACACAAGTCGAATCTAAAACATCTACTCTCCTAATCGGATCATCTAATGGTCGACGTTTAATATGACCAAACCATCTAAGACGACTTTCTCTAATTTTGTCTGTCACAGGAGCTACACCAACCCTATCACGAATATATTCATTCCGCATTTTGTCTCTAAGTGTAAAGCCACTCATCCACCTAATCATTCTCATCTCGGCAACACTTAACTTATTATTATGCTTCTCTTTTAAAGGCCAACATTCAGCGCCATAGAGCATTGCAGGTCTCACCACCGTCTTATAAAATTTTCCTTTCAGTCTTAGCGGTACTTTTCTATCACACAAAAGGCCCGAAGCATTCCTCCACTTCAACCAACCAACTTGAATTCTACTATTAACATCCCCATCTATATCACCATCGCTTTGGACAACGGACCCAAGATATCTAAATCGTTCACACCTTTTAATAATTTGATCACCCAAAGTCACACTTCTGTCACTAGAGCTATTACTACTAAAATTACATTCCATGTATTCAGTTTTAGTTCTACTTAAACGAAGGCCTTTAGACTCCAATGTAGACCTCCATAATTCAAGTTTTTCCTGGGCTTTTTCTCTCGTTTTATCCACGAGAAGAATATCATCAGCAAAAAGCATACACCAAGGTACATCCTCCTGTAGATGTCCAGTAAGACCATCCATAACTAAAGCAAAAAGATATGGGCTTAAAGCCGATCCCTGATGTAATCCAACAGAAATAGGAAAATATTCTGTCAATCCTCCTTCAGTTTGAACACAAGTAACAGCTCTAGTATACATATCTTTAATGACTTGAATATAAGTCATATCAACACATTTCTTCTCGAGAACTCTCCACAGGATATCTCTTGGAACCTTATCGTAAGCTTTTTCTAAATCAATAAAAATCAAATGTAGATTCTCCTTATTACCTCTGAACTTCTCCATCAAACTTCTCAATAAATGTATAGCTTCCATAGTAGACCTGCCGGGCATAAATCCAAATTGATTATGAGAAATTTTTGTGATGCGTCTTAACCTATGTTCAATTACCCTCTCCCATAATTTTAAAGTATGACACATCAACTTAATTCCTCTATAATTTGCACACTCTTGTGCATCCCCTTTATTCTTAAAAATGGGGACCAAAATACTCTTCCTCCACTCCTCAGGCATCTTTTTAGTTTTTAAAATAATATTAAAGAGTTTAGTAAGCCAAGAAACTCCCAAATCTCCCAAATATTTCCACACTTCAATTGGGATATCATCAGGTCCTACAGACTTTCCACCTTTGGTTTTCTTTAAAGCCTCCTCAACTTCTTTTTTGCTAATGCGACAATAGAAATGATACGTTTTACTATTATTCACGATATTAAAATCACTAAGGTCGATCGAATTTTCAGAAACTTCATTAAAAAGTTTATCAAAGTAACTCACCCACCTATGTTGATCGGATTTAGACTGGATCATTGCAAAAAATAAAATTTCATAATCATTATCACAAATGTCAGAGGAGCTTGATCACCATCACAACCTCTCCATGGCTTGGTATCCAACATATGCTTCAGACCACTCTCCTTCCAAATTGGCTTGGTCAGCATATCCAATCAAAATGCATCATGTGATCAAAATGCATTCAAATCTAACTTCAAAAACATTTCAATCAACCACTCCAAAGCAGCCTGTGAAAATTATAATTGATGAATACCACTACACCTTTTCCTAGTTTGCCTGTAGCCAAACACTGAAAGGAAGNGCCATCATTCCTATGTTACTACATAGACTAAATCATAAACTAGGCTAGTTTAACTTCCCATACTCAATGGAATAAATAAATCATAAGTTCACTAAAGTTATTCATTTAATTAGCCATATAGATTTTGGCATGTCCAATAAATGCTAGTTTATCAAACATTGCTTATCATACCAAATAGTGGTTGATGTGACAAAAACAAATTCATAAAATATTTTTGAATTAAGCACCTTCAAAAAACAATACTTTAATCTCTAACTTGGTAAATGAAATCATTATTCGAGTTTTACTCCTCATGCATATATGAGCACTCATTACTAAACTAGCATATTTTAGGAAGCTTGAAAGTTCTTTCATCACATCGATATNTTTTCATAGGCGCTGAAGTTATCAGCAGTACCCCCTACAAGATTACAAGAAATATAAAATATAACTCTTAGGCTGTACTGAAGCAACGCTTAAACTGCTCTATCAGAAGTGCCAGACAAGTATCCATCACAACAAATTAAATAATGAAGGTAGTCATTTCATCANATTACAAGAAATATAAAATATAACTCTTAGGTTGTACTGAAGATGATTATCGAATAAAAGAGAAATTCAACGATTAAACTGCTCTATCAGAAGTGCCAGACAAGTATCCATCACAACATATTGAATAATGAAGGTAGTCATTTCATTGGTTGAAGAACTGGCTTAATGCCAAACAAAATTGACAGAAATGTTAGGGGAAAAAAGCAGGTTTGTATCAAAGATCTAGGATACTGCAAAAACAATAAAAAAATAAAAAAAATTATAATTAAATTGCAATGTATTTGGAATTTATTTGGATTTTATTTAAGAATAATCATATGATCCATCAAATTGAAATATGTGAACATGTGATAATGTCCAAGATGCNTTGACAGAAATGTTAGGGGAAAAAAGCAGGTTTGTATCAAAGATCTAGGATACTGCAAAAACAATCAAAAAATAAAATAAATTATAATTAAATTGCAATGTATTTGAAATATATTTGGATTTTATTTAAGAATAATCATATGATCCATCAAATTGAAATAAGTGAACATGTGATAATGTTCAAGATGCCACAAGAGGCAAATTTTAAAACTTAAATACAGAAACGACTCAGAAAAAAAAAATCAGAACAATCACACTCAAACATAAACTGGTGATGAATGCAACTAATTTGCTTTCCTAATAGATAAAAACTTTCACTTCTAGGAATTGGAAAACGACCGTGAATGACATTGCAAATAGTCTTCCAACATGTCAAGTTTAAACTCTATAACTTGTTCAAAGGCAACTACATATCATCAAGCAAACGTATGACTTTCTACTTAGCAACGTTATCTTTAACATCATCCAGCAATTTTGACCACAATCAAATCAACAACAATTTTTCTAGGCTTTAAGATCAAGCTTTTTTTTATAACTTCTCTGGCTAAAGTCGTGTTGATGGAACCACTGATGTAAAACAGGTTTAAGAAGGAAAAAACAACAGCAACAACAACAACAACAAAACCTTTATCCAACTAAGTGGGGTCGGCTACATCAATCCTTTTTCTCCACTGCGTCCTATTTAGTGTCATATTTTCATTTAATTATAATTAATGAAGATCATTTTTTATACAATATGCCCAAGTCATCCTAGGTCTACCTCTGCCTTTCTTAACATAAGTTGAATCTAAAACATCTACTCTTCTAATCGGATCATCAAATGGTCGACGTTTAATGTGACCAAACCATCTAAGATGACTCTAATTTTGTCTGTCGCTAGAGCTACACCAACCCTATCACAGATATATTTATTTCGCATTTTGTCTCTAAGCGTAAAGCCACTCATCCACCAAATCATTCACATATCAACAACACTTAATTTAGTTTTATGCTTCTCTTTTAAAGGCCAACATTCAACGCCATATAGCATTGCAGGTCTCACCACTATCTTATAAAATTTTCCTTTCAATCTAAGCAGTATTTTTCTATCAAACAATAGGCCCGAAGCAATCCTCCACTGCAACCAACCAACTTAAGTTATACTAATAACATCCCCATCAATATCACCATCACTTTGAACAATAGACCCGAGATATATAAAGCGTTCACACCTTTTAATAATTTGATCACCCATACTTATATTTCTGTCACTGTAGGTACTACTACTAAAATTACATTCCATGCATTCATTTTTAGTTCTACTCAAACGAAGGCCTTTAGACTTCAAGCTAGACCTCCATAATTCAAGTTTTTCCTGAGCTTTTTCTCTCGTCTTATCCACGAAAAAGATATCATCAGCAAAAAGCATACACTAAGGTACATCCTCCTGTAAGTGTCCACTAAGACCATCCATAACTAAAGAAAAAATATATGGGCTTAAAGTCGACACCTGATGTAAACCAAAAAAAAAAAAATTATTTGGTCAATCCTCTTTGAACACAAGAAACAGTTCTTGTATACATATCTTTAATGACTTGAATATAAGTCATATCAACACCTTTCTTTTCAATAACTCTCCAAAGGATATCTCTTGAAACCTTATCGTAAGCTTTTTTCTAAATCAATAAAAATCATATGTAAATCCTCATTATTATCTCTAAACTTCTTCATCAAACCACTCAATAAATGTATTGTTTCCATGGTAGACCTGCCCGGCATAAATCCAAATTGATTATGAGAAACCTTTGTAATACGTCTTAACCTATGTTCAATTACCCTCTCCCATAATTTTAAAATATGACACATCAACTTAATTCTTCTATAATTGACACACGCTTGCGCATCCCCTTTATTGTAAAAAATGGAGACCAAAATACTCTTCCTCCACTCCTCAGACGTCTTTTTAGTTTTTAAAATAATATTAAATAGTTTAGTAAGCCAAAAAACTCTCAAATCCCCTAAATATTTTCACACTTCATTTGGGATAGCATCAGGTCCTACAGACTTTCAATCATTGTTTTTCTTTAAAGCCATCTCAACATCTTTTTTACTAATGTGACGGTAAAAATTAAATATTTTATTATTATTAACGATATTAAGATCACTAATGATCAATATTGAGTACTTAAATCCTCACTCTGAATGACCTTACAATCATTGCATTCTCGACGATCTCTTCTTCTCATAAGAAAATAATCAATTTATTTTTTTATTAGATCTATTCTTATAAGTCATAATATGCTCATCTCTTTTCTTGAATAAAGTATTAGCAATAACAAATTTGTACGCTAAAACAAAAACATAGCTCTACCTTCTTCATTAATCACTCCAAAACCGCGGCCACCATGAATGTTTCTAAAATCTTCTACCACTCTACCGACACGTTCATTTAAATCTCCTTCGCTAAAAATTCTTTCTTCAACAGGTTTCATTTGTATTATTTCTTCTAAGTTATTCATGAATTTATCTCTATAATCTATATTTAAACCTACTTGAGGAGCATAAACACTTATAATATTAAAAATCTTAGTATCAACAATAATCTTAAGAGCTATAATTCTATCTTCAACTCTGTTAATTTTTACAACAATATGTTTCAACCTCTTATCTATAATTACACCTACCCCATTTCTAGTGTGGCTCTTACCTGAATGCCAAAGTTTAAAACTTAAGTTATCAATCTANCTATCCTTGATCTCCAAGTTAAATTTAAGGCTCCATTAATGAATGTACTCATGTGCAATGATTAATTTGTTAACATTGAAAATAAAGCCAATCAAACTATTGAAAACCTAGAGTTCTCAAAGCAATGTACCTTTACTAACCTTGTTACTTGTAAAATTGCTACTGTTTATCAATAGCTAAAATAGTATAATAAGTTTTCACAAGTCAATAATTTTGTTCCTGCATGATGTTAAAACCTTCTAAGAACAGAAATTTTAGCATATGATTCAAAATTTCAAAGCAAATTGGAATGCTTGATCCGGTAAAGATATCATATGAAGTTACGCCATCATTCCTATGTTACTACATAGACNTGAATAAATAATCAAAATGCCATAATCCTGAGCATATTTGGCAAACGAATTTGTTCTTCAAAAATGGTACAAGTTCTAAAAGTGATATTGAAACTTATAAGGCTTACTCTTCAAACCCAAAAAACAATTCTCATATATGCATATTTTCCATTAAAATATATTAGCTCTTCTAGAGAAAATCAAAACAATACAAAGATAGCAGTAATAAATAAATGAATGAACAAGAAACCTTACCTTAAAATACGATAAAAATTAAAAAAAAGAAAAAGAGAGAGAGAAAAACTATAAAGATGTTGGTTTTCTTATCATTTGTTGTTTTAAATACAGCCTTCTTTTTCAATGCCATTATCAAAAAACTGCTAAGTTTAAATAATTAAAATATCGTAAGACCACATAACCACAATGATGTAAATAACATACTATGATGTCATCTCTTATAATAATTATGACAATGTAGACTCTCAAAAATGAGGATGAAAAGCTAAACATGTCCTTATCAACCATTAACCATATGTTTTCCATTGATAGAACCAGTCAAAAGAGTAAAATTGTAAGCCAGCTAAAACGATCTAATGAAATTAATAAAGAAAGTATCAACAAGGAGCAAATGAACATTATTTGTGCAAAAAGTTGAAGCTAAAAAGCATGTCTAAATGAAAAGTGTGTGAGAAGAGATTCAATAGAACAAAAAAGTAGATGAGTTGTCCCCTGATAAGAATTAACATAGAAGGAAAGGATTGATGAGCAAAAGTGAGAATCAAAGTGAGTTAATTCCACCAAAAAAAACAGAACCGCTAAAAGCACTAAATCTATATAATCCCATAAAATACGAAAAACATGGGATACAAGAGGTAAGATTATAAGCAAATAAGAATAAAAATGAAGATATTGTTCTTTGTTAAAGCACTTTCAAAATCAAGTCAAAATTGATAGACAAACAAAAAGAAAAAAAAAACAAGAATGAAAACACGAACCCAATGGGAAAAGTATAAGTCATCACAAAAAGGTGGCACATAATGAATGTTTACTTGTAGACATGTCATAAGAAACTCAACTAGCTCGCATCAATGACAGCTACTAAGGACTTAGAGCTAATAAGACTGAATAAAATATGAAATTTAATTCATCGTAAAATATGACATTTGATATAGCACTAAGAGTTTTCTTTAGGTCGATAAGGAAGACTGAAGGACAAGTGTGCACATTCAAAAAGAACATTTTAAGTTGAACAAATGATTCAAGGCTTGGAACAAGTAAAAATTTGAGACTTTATTCTCAGTCTAGATTGGTCAAAATCAATTGTAGGATCATAATNAAAAATAGCCTTATGATTCGTTCTGGAATACAGGACAAACACATTTTCTTTCATGAACACAAAATCAAAGCAATACAAGACGTATATATAAAAATAAGCACCTATAATTCGATAGGTAGGTGATCTCACCCAAATCCTACAATTTGAGAGGAAAGAAATCTCTCCCAAACCATAACTCTAACACTCAAGACAACAATATCATGCATAACCCTAACCCTAAGCATATTAGCTCTATTTATACTAAATAATAATAAATAAAATAAGACTAACAAAGGCTAAGTTTCCCTTAGGGACTGACGTAACAATACTCCCTCCCAAAAAGGCACTTTGTTCTTAACATGAAAAAAATTGCTATTGGATCAAGTCATATGGCTCCCCACGTTGCCTCATCATTTGGCGATCCTTTCTATTAAATCAAAAACTCGTAATGACTCTCACACTCTTGAAATGTCATCTTGTGCACATCCTTCATCGCAACCAAATCTGGTGGACTCTGACTTCAAATCAATCCTGGAGAATATCACGACCTCAAACAACTGATCCAATAGCTCATTGATCCCAAAAAACTCTACCAACTCCGTATAATGTCTCTTTCATGCTAGGCAATTAGATCAAAAATCTCAACCCAGCTTCCTGAACCACCCTCAACATAGTCTTCAACGTCACCAATGTCTTGCACAAATTGGGGTCATCGTGAAACACCGTCATCTTCTCTCATTACTGAAGACTGTAGAGTCCAAATCAGTCCCATAAAAACTCCCTCGCTCTTCTTCACATGTCGTGTTTCCATCATTACTTTTGAATCACCTTTTACCAGGGAGAATGCCACGCCAACAAGCATTAACGCAGTTTGATGAAACCTTTGTCAGAGTCCCACCCATCGTGTCTCTGTATCTCTGGCCAAAGTTCTATGAAATGATCTTATCCAACCCCGAATCGCAAGCTGTCCTGACTGCCTAATGTCGCTTGTCCCAAACCTCACGATGTCGTAAGATTCCCTCCAGATGTTGTCGCTCGAATCCATTCTCCTCTATTTGAGCTCGGTTGCTTCCCTTTGTTCCAGCAATTCGAATGTCGTGTTATTTCTTCCAAATGCTGCTACTCGAGTTCGCTTCTGATTTCTTCACTAAATGCCACAGCTCTCGATCCATCTAAAACACCGAAGCTACACTAATGTCATGTGAAACCTTCTAGCTGTTGATGCTCACAAACTTTCCCGACGTCATCGCACGATCCCACAATGAGTGAAGGCAATTTGTGTGAAACTCTATGATCTTCATCATTTCTTCCAGGGCTGTGAATCTCTCTTCTAGAGACAGGAAACATTCCTCCACCTCAGATCTAATTTGGTTTACCCCTTTCTTTAATACCAATTTGATACGATCCGGAATAGATTTCTCACAGCAATCAGGGCAACCATATTTTATCTTACAAACACCAAAATCAAAGCAGTACAACACGAATACATAAAAAAAGCACCTATAATTTGAGAGGGTGATCTCTCCCAAATCCTACAATTCGAGAGGTAGGAAATCTCTCTCAAACCCAAACCGAAACACTCAAGACAAAAATTTCATGCATAACTCTAAGCCTAAGCATATTAGTCCTATTTATATTGAACAGTAATAAATAACATAAGATTAAATTGCTCTTTGGCTAATAAAGTCTAAATTGCTCTTTGGCTAATAAAGTCTAAATTGCCCTTAGGACAAGTATAATACCTTGAAAGTTCATTAATAAAAAGTCTTAAGATTTCATCCCGAAAGAAAGCCACTCCATACTATCCTAGCGGCACGAAACAAATGTATTTTATTTGCAAAACCAACACCCAAAATGCGAAATGAATGTATCCGTAAAAGGGTTGGTGTAGCTCCCGTGGCTAACAAGATTAGAGAGAGTCGTCTTAGATGGTTTCGTCACATTAAACGCCGATCAACTGATGATCTAATTAGGAGAGTAGATATTTTAAATTTGACTCGTGTTCTGTAAGACAAAGGTAGACCTAAAAAGATTTGGCCATATTGTATAAAAAATAATCTTGATTTATTAGAATTAAATGAAAATCCGATGCTCAATATGACAAAATGGAGAAAAAAGATTCATATAGCCGACCCCACTTGCAAATATAAAAAAATTAAGAAGAAAGATAATTTAAGAACAAGACAATGGTTTAATCACTATTTCATGCCTTGTAAAATTCATGGCAGCAGTTAAAATCATTTGAACTCATATTTCTAAAAGAATTGCTAATGCGTGTTAAAGTGACATGAAAATTCATAATGAATCACATGAGGCTAAAAGAAGAAAAAAATCCCTTATAATGATATGTATATTAGTTGGTTACAACCATTCTTTCATTGCATTAGCCTTCTGAGAATGAGAATTAATATTAATACAATCTCCAACACATGACTGGATTTAGATTGGATCATTGCAAAAAATAAAATTTCATAATCATCATCACAAATGTCAGAGGAGCTTGATCACCATCTCAACCTCTCCATGGCTTGGTATCCAACATATGCTTCAGACCACTTTCCTTCCAAATTGGCTTGGTCAGCATATCCAATCAACATGCATCATGTGATCAAATTGCATTCAAATCTAACTTCAAAAACATTTCAATCAACCACTCCAAAGCAGCCTGTGAAAATTATAACTGATGAATACCACTACACCTTTTCCTAGTTTGCTTGTAGCCAACCACCGAAAGGAATATGGATGTTTATATCTTTCTTGTTCTCTATATAACTCTATATTAAAACATGTGCTTCATCATGAAATGGTGACTAATAAATTGGCTTAATTTACTTGTGAGAAAACACTAGAGAAGCTTGGTGGCCAATTTAAACTTCAAATTTTAGTGAAGTTATCTTATTTTGTGTTTGTTCCTCTTTCTCAATTTCCACCTTATACTTAATCCTAACCACCATTTGCAATGTCTCGACAACCCTAAGAGCCAATTTGACTGCAAGTAGGATTTATAAATCCTAAGATAGTTAGAACCTAAAAACTGTTTGGCATGATCGGAGCAAAATCCGATTAAATCTTTATGAATTGTTTGGTAAGTTATTTTAGGATTCAAGTCGGTCAACTCATATAAGATTTTAATAATATTTATTGATGATGAAACAAAAACATGCCAATTAGTAAATTAATAATTAATAAATTATTGAACTAGTTTAATATCATAAAAAATGATTCAACCGCAACTCATTTTTTCTCAAATGCATTCAATTAAATGTCAAAGCAAATCAGGTCTAGCTATAAATTAGATCGATTGGTCCAATTGATTCATGAAAAAATTGGCTAATTTATTTTTAATTGAGATTGATTTAAGCCAAAAATTAGTTAAATCTCAATCNCTCCATCCTCCAACATAGCCCTTATAATTCGACGTCTTCTCCAAAGTATCATCCACAGAATCACGTGCTGGACCATAATAAGAATAACACGGAGTTGCCTCCGCGCCNTCTTCTCCAAAGTATCATCCACAGAATCACGTGCTGGATCATAATAAGGATAACACGGAGTTGCCTCCGCCGCTGCTAATCCAGAATTGAGACTCCTCAACCTTGATCCTCCCGTGGGAACGNTCTTCTCCAAAGTATCATCCACAGAATCACGTGCTGGATCATAATAAGGATAACACGGAGTTGCCTCCGCCGTTGCTAATCCAGAATTGAGACTCCTCAACCTTGATCCTCCCGTGGGAACAAAGTACGGAGACATGGCACCGGTCGGTGGATCTGGAGCTGCAGCTGGAGGTGGAGGCAGAAAATTAGGGTTTGCAACGGCGGGAACCCATCGATCAACGGTGAAAGGAGGAGCTAACGGCGAAAGAGTAGAGGATGACGGACATAGGCCCGGCGGAGGCGGATGGTGGCCGCGGTCGCCGGATCTTCCGATTCCCTCGAGGCGAATCATGGCTGTTTCACGCGTACCGATCGACGCTGGGAGCGCAACATCAGCAAAACTCGGAACGCTTCGTGGTAGACCGTGCTTAGATTTCTGCATAGAAACTCGTTGTCAAATCCACAGCTTGCGGGCCCGAGTTTGACCTTAAATAGCCGAGAAATTGTTTTATCATAATTTACTCCTAATAATAAACAGGATAAATTTTTAATTAACTCATTTAATATAATATAACATATAATATAATAGTCATTTGAGTCAAATTTAAGTGAATCATTATTCAGTTTAACCTTAACCTAACCAAAAAAATATTTCGATTTAAAATTCCTAACATGGACCAGCTGATCGAAATATTATTTGGGTCAAACTAAACCCGAATTTTTTGAGTTTGATTCGGGTCACAATTTGTCCTGATTAGTGTTGGGTTAATTTTTAACACCCAGTTTCAATTCTAATAATATTTTTTTAAAATTATTATAAATATTAGACTATTTGTCTATATTCCTCTTATATATCTAAATTTTAAATTTTATATATTTATTTGTATGATAATTTAACTTTTGAGTTTTAGTAAAAATATAATTAATATTAACTTTTCTAAAATAAAATATGTTATGATGCATATATTTTGATATGATTCTATCTATAGAAGGTAATATAAATAAATATAAAATTTTTATATTAAACAAGTAAATACATAAAATTGTGTGGAAGTAGATCTCCCTTTTTTATTTGATTTACAATTTTCTTATAACAATTGTATTATAAATAAATTTATTTTTTCAAAGAGTCCCTTCCCTTGGCTTCATTTAAGACAACATTTTTGACTATTTGGTAGTAAGAAAATAATATTTGATTGGATGATAATTTTTAAATAGTAGTTGAAAAGGATTTTTAACAACAAAATAAACAAAGCATAAGCCATCCCAATAGAAAGCTCAGTTCAAAAGAGAAAATAAGATGTCATGAAATGAATATGGTGTTTAATTGTGTTTGCTTATAAAACCATGTGAATGGTAAGTGCATGAGCTCATAATGGCATTCATATGGCACAGAGCAGGCAAGTACATGTAATTCTCACCACAGTGGTGTTTATGTTGGAAATGTGCCAAAGCTAAAGTAAGAAGTGTTGTTGGCGCACACATATGGTGTGGTTTATGAGCATGTAGTAACAATGACCAATGATGTGGGTGCACCCTATGTTGAGTCTAAACCTATCATAAATCTTACTAATCAAAGCCTAAGCTCAACCTCAAAACAAAAACAAAATAAGTATTAGGCTGATTAAAACAATGGGACAATTCAACTTAATTTTATTTGAACATAACCTAATTTAAAACTAAAATTTTGAAGTAAATATAAGCAAATCTTAGTTAAACTCAACATAAAGTTCTACTTAGAAATTATTCAACTCAACTAAAATTTATGTTATAATCAACTTAAATCCAATTCAACCATCATTTTTTTGTTTAAACTTGAAGGATAACTCAAAATTAAACATAAAACCAATTTAAACATAAACTTAAAATACATTAAGCAAGGTCAAAATCTAAACTCTAATCCAAACTGCCACATCAAAAACCTCAAAACAAAATCAAATTTTGACCTAAACTTTATATTAATAGTAAACTATTATCAACATACTTTAAGCTATAACTAATGCAACCTAAATAGATCTTTAAGCTAGTCAATCCTAGAGTCAACTTGAACTATAACTAAGCAAATCCCTTACTAAACCTAATATCAAGTTAAACCCAAAGAAAACCTAAGCTAAGCCCTAAGGAAGCTCAACCAAGAAGCAAATTCTGACATCTTCATCGTATGTAAATTCAATCTAGTTGATTAAAGAAGGATAGGCGGACTTAATCAAGTTGGTTGGGTAAACAAAAGCTTCACCTCAACTCACCATGGACAAATCAAGTGCACCCATAGCTCCGATTAGTCATTCTCATTGGGCAAGGTAGAAAAATCCTCAAATGCATCAGTCAAGCTATGAAATTGGACGATGGTGAGATTTTTTGTGATTGAGACACCTCACTTGAGCTGATTCGACTAAGAATACACATCTCATTTGGCCAAGTGGCCAATTGGAGGACACTTGCCCAAATTAGCCTCAATAGCTTAAAGCCTCAGCTTCCAAAGCTTCCTCATAGAGGTTTGAGCTTGAACTAAAGTTGCCTTGGCCCCTTGGATGAAGGTGAAAGTTTCTTGAGCTTGATCAAAAGCTATTAGCTTACCCCAAGTCTACTAGTTAGCTTCTTGCATCGCTTTGGAATGACCCATATTTGTACAAACAATACAAAGATTTAGTGATGAGACAATGTGTATCTTATAAAGAAATTCAGGAAATTATCTAAAAATGTCATGATTCTGAATTTAGAGCATCGCTTTGGAATGACTCATATTTGTACAAACAATGCAAAGATTTAGTGATGAGGCAATGTGTGTCTTATAAAAAAATTCAGGAAATTATATAAAAATGTCATGATTCTGAATTCGGAGGTCATTTTGGGAATGATAGAATTGTTCATAAAATTTTGCAAACTCAATTTTATTGGTTTACTCTATTTAAAGATGTTAATATATATATAAACATGTGATCAATGTATATACGTAATATTTCAAAAAGAAATTAAATGTCTCTAAAATTTAATTTAGAAATAGAAATTTTTTATGCATGGGGATTGAATTTTATGAGACTATTTATACCTTCATTTGGAAATGTGTATATATTGATTGTTGTGGATTATATGTCAAAATGAATTGAAGCAATTGTTTTACCTCGATGTGATGTTCGGATTATTTAAAAGTTTTTAATTAAAAATATTTTTACAGGATATGGAATGCCAATAATAATCATTATCAATAGAGGATCTCATTTCAGAAATGCAACAATTGCTAGGTTGGTGGGTAAATATAATGTTATACATAAAATTGCAACTTCTCATCATCCCTAGACTAGTGGTTTAGCAGAAGTATCTGATCGTGAAATCAAAAGAATTTTGAAAAAAACTGTGAATCTTAATAAAATGGATTAATCTATTATAGTAGATACTATATTATGAGCTTATAAGACAGCTTATAAGACACCTATAGGAATGTCTTTGTATAGATTAATTTTTGGGAAGACTTGTCACTTACCAGTAGAATTAGAACATAAAGCTTATTTGGTTCAATTTTAATTTGAATTATGCTGGTGAGAAAAGATTATTGCAATTGAATGAGCTTGAAAAAATTTGAAATGAATCTTATGATAATGTTAGGATTTATAAGGAAAGAATGAGAAAATGACATGATCAGAAGATAATAAAAAAAGAAATTTCAACACGGACATAAAGTTTTATTATACAATACAATATTGAAATTATTTCCTGAAAAATTGAAGTTCACGTGGAAAGGGTCATTCACAATTGTAAAAGGTTATCCTTATGGAGCTGTTAATATTAAAGATCCCAAGAATGGAAGGATATTTAAAGTGAATGGGCACAAACTGAAACCATATTTTGATGGCCAAAGACCAGTTTTTAAAGACACTGTAATGTTGGGTCACCCAGAATAAAGAATGGGAATATCAAGCTGACGACATTAAACCAAGCGTTTTGTCCACCCATATTTATCATTATTTATTTTGTTTTTATGTTTTTGTTTGAAATATTATATTTATATAAGATATATCGGTAATTCTATGGATTCTTTCTATTTGAGAAACTTGAAATTGAGAAAATATTTAAAAACATCTTTGTTTACCTAATTTTATGCAAGATTTGAGAATTTATTGGATTAAAATTGAAATAGTAAAAATTTTGAAACTGGCGCCTGAAGCGCCACTTTCTAGAGAGCTAGCGCTTGAAGCGCCACTTTCTAGAGAGCTAGCACCTGAAATGTCAGAATCAGCGCCTGGGCATCGCGACAACGAAAATGACTTAAGGAGTTTCAAAAGGCGGTTTTTGGAGGTTTTTGGAGGTTTTTGGCAGGTTCTTGTCCTTATAACTCCGAAAAATTGATTCCAAAGTCTATTTTAAGAGGGAAAACGAGGGAAGAGTCACTACTTTTCAAATCCTATGGCTTCCCACTCTAAAAATTCTGCAATATTTGGAATTCTCAACCGGAGAAAGTTCGTCAATTTCGATGCGCAGAAGTTACATGATCGAGTTCTTGTGAAAAAGAGACTAATCAAGGAAAAGAGATTTGTGAATTGAGGATTCAACACATCTAATACTCGAGTAAAAGATATAATTGTGCAGAGATGCTAAGAAGTGTTTTGCTATACCACTGCCGTCGTAGTTGTCCCTGTGGTGAAAGAGTTTTAAGCAAATATTCATGGAATCAACCAAAGAATTGTCTACGTGCAAGGCAGGTTTGTACAATTTACTCCTTCAAGAATAATAATATGTTTATGATTCAAAGTGTTCCTATTTGCCACTATGCAAATTTTACTCCTACGAGAGATAAGATGATTGAACTTTATCTACGGATGAAGATGAAAATTGGGAGGCAAGAGATGATGGAAATGTAAATTTTTCTTTATCATTGTTGAATCATGCATCTAAGGTGTGACATTTCATTATTGCATCGAAATTACTCCCCGCTATGAAAATCAATAAAATAACGAAAGAAAGTGATATTCTGAATTACTATATTCAAACTAGAAAACCTATTAATATTGGCGCGATAATTGTGAAATCGATTTTGGGTTTGATCGTCAATGGATCTACTACTGGACTGGCATCCATCTATTATTTTCCTACTGTGCAGTTAATCACAAGTGTCTTATGAAAGTTGGGAAAAAGTGATTCTTCCTTGGAAGCCTATGAACCCAAAAGTTTATTGCAACTGCATTAGAATGAGGGATGTGAACGATATGAATATACTAATGGATCAATCATCCCATAATTCATCACTTATTCAGCCTTACTTCAGTTCGAATGCACTTCTGAAGAGGATAAAGAAGATGGAGAAAGAGGTACAAAACCTTATGCATGTAATTGAGAATATTTTTGGTTGTTGGATCATCTGGATTGAAGGTTGAAGGAACATTTTGAACATACTGGATGTATTGAAGATGGTTTGGTACGTATGTTCAAGAAACATGTGGATTGAGGAAGATTCAACGAATGAATTTCCTCATCGACCTTTCTACAACTTGTACGTGCACTACCAATCCATGGGAGATATCCAGGAGGACGAGAGTGAAAAAGATGTTTGAACTTATTTTATGCACGGAACGCTTATTTAGTGCTGCTTAATTGTGTTGTGTTATGTTGGATTGCATTTGCTTTCATTGTTGAACTCTATGTGTATTTGTTGTTGAGTATTTTGAAGTTTAGATTTCAATGTTAGGATGTTTGGTTTGCTTTAGATGTCGAATTAGATTTTTTTGGCTTGAAAACTGTTAGTTTGTAATAGTGTGGATTTTATATATAAATGTGAGTTTTTGTGTTGTTTGTGAAAGTTATGTGATAGAAAATTGTTTAATTATTAGTTTAAGTGTTTATTTGAATTAATTAGAGGTTCATGTAAAGCGGTATGCATCATATTTCCTCACAAAATGAAATCTGGAAAATTAGGCGTTGGCGCCTGAAATGCCAAATTGGGGCCTGAGGCGTCGAATTCTCGAAAACGCTCTGCTAGGTTAAAAACCATGATATTGCCTAGTAAAACACCATTTTTACTGCTTGAGTCGTTTCCTAACTCTAAACTGCAACCTAGGGCTTCACATTGTGCAAATTTAAGAAGATTTCAAGGACCAAAGACCTTAGATTTCATCTTCTCTTTATAAGAGCTTCACTTTAACTTAGAAATTTTTTATTTTCACCATTGATTTTTCCTACATTATGGGAGATCCGAAATTTGGGGATTTGTTGAAAAAGCTTGAAGAAAACTCACGATGAAAAATTTCTTACAAAATAATCTTACTTATGGAACTAGATTTTTTATTTTGAAATTTATTTGAATTTTATTAGGATTTTCATAGAAATTCCAATAGCTCCACGAGTAAAAAGAGGAAAGTCAACGAGAGATTTTGACACAAGGAAATTTGTCAACTATAATGCCCAACACTGTTACAATACTCAAATGGGATCTTGAAAGTTGATTCAGGAACGACCATTTGCTAACCCGGGTGGCGAGATTAGAGGTTGATCGTCACCAAAAATTGGGACAGGTTTTGTTTCTTCATTGTAGTTGCCATTGTGCCTATGATCCAAGAGTTCTATGCCAACTTGCGGTTCACTACTGATGATCATATCCTCGTGAGAGCTAAGCAAGTTGAGTTTTCAAAAGAAATGATCAATGCATTTTATGGACTAAGAAATGCATTTCATTGTGAATATGTTGTGTTTGTGATGAATGATTCATCATTGGATGAAGTAATTGCCTTTTTGACTGATGAAAGGGAAGAATGAAAAATTAAGAATAACAAGAAAGTTAATTTCTCAGCTTCTATGATGACTTTTCAGTGAAAGGTATGACATTACTTCATCTCTGCTAAGTTGCTTCCAACAAATCATCTGAGCGAAGTAACAAAGGATAGAGCTGTGCTAAACTTCTGCATTCAGAAAATGAAGACAGTTGATGTTGGTGCTCTTATAGTACATCATTCTTGAAGTAAAGCAAGTAGGGCTACAACTAGTGATTTGGAATACCCCGCCTTGATTTTCACTTTATGTGAACAATCAAGAGTACTCTCATATAAATGAAGAAAAGTTGTAGCCACAAAATTCTATTGGAAAGCTTACAGTTCAAAGATTTGAGTCATTTACTGAATCCAGGGGTGGAGGTAGTGACAGACCCTCAACATATGTTGTAGGGCCATCTACTTCTCACTCTGCTTCACTTGAGAATATTACGAAGAAGCTTATGATTCAATAAATGGATATGGTAAATATGTAAAATAGGATTGGAGGAATCTAATCAAGGAATGCTTATAATGATGAATATAAGTAGAGGAGAGTTCAACATGATATAGCCTACGAAGAGGCGATGGTTAGATTTTTAAGGGGTCATTATAATGTGGAATTTCCAACTTGCCCCAATTTCACTCCTTATACGCTTGATCATGACGAAGAAGAAGAAGATGATGATGATGACGACGATGATAAGGAAGATGATGAAGATTAATATTTTAGGAATTTAATTTGTTTGTTATTTTGATTGTGTTGTTATATATTTTCTTTAAAATTGTTGTATTAAGAACTTTAATTTTAATGTTGTACTGTAAACTGTAATAATAACATTAGATTTATACTTTTTCTGCATTTTTAGTATTTTTCAGTTTTTGTTTCAGTTTTAATTCTCAGCAAATCCTTTATAATATATTATATTTCATTTAATGTTTTAAAGCTTGTATTTTTAAAGTTAGTACATGCAGTATACAGAGCTCAGTTTCATATTCAGAAATCCTCTACAGGTTAGTTTTTATTTTTATGCATTTACAGTTTTCTTTCACCAACAAAATTTTGTACTGAACATTTTTAATTACTTAAAAATTTATGTTTGGGAGAAAGAAAAATTTCTTTTAAAAAGAGTAAACTAAATTTTATTTGTCGTCAATTAACTATATTTTTAAAATTAATTTAACTTGAACTAAGATATTAAAATATAACTTTAAATGACTATATTTTGTTTGTAAATATTATGATAAATTTAGGTAAAAGTTTTTAATAATGAATATCAATTATAAAGTTAAAGATATTTTGTATGAAAAGATAAGACTATGATTTTCTATTTAAAGTAAAAGAAATTTTATTTTTTATGTATTAAGAATTTTAGAGTTTCACGTAAGAAGAAAAGAAATAGACTTTATCAAAAATCACAAAATTAATATGAATTTATAAAGTGAAAAAAGGTAAGAAGTTTTATCTTTAAGAAAATGATAGTGAAGTACAAAACTATTAAAGACTATTCAGATATAGTAAGGCTCACTAAAAAAAGAAAAAAAAAAAAAGATTGAAAAGTTCTTAAAAGAAAATAAAGAAAAAAATATGTGAAGAGAAGCTTGAGGAGATGCCTAATCAAAAATTGGTTTCACTCGAATCAACTTAAAGAAACAATTTTATTACATTTTCTAAACTTGTTTTTGAGTATTAGCATCTTTACTAGTAAAGTTTTCATGAAGTTCTTTTTCATATGGATATTCTAAGTATCTTTGCTATGACAAATTACAATTCTTCTTGACATGAAGAGATATTCAGAAATCTTAGATTTGATTACTAAGTACTCTTAGACTTAGAGTTTGAATCTAAGTTATTAAAAAATTTTCTTACATTTCCCTATTTTATTTATGAAACTAAAGTATATAAGTTTGTAAGTTAATCTTTATCCTAAGTCATATGCCTTTATGTAGTAAAAGTGTCACTTGAGGACAAGTAATATTTAAGTTTGTGGGATTTTGATACACCAAAATAATGTGTTGTTTTAAGTATACATTTTATGCTTATTTTTTGTGATATTACACTTTAAAGAATGATATTTTCATATTTTTATTGCACGTATATCAATGTTAGGCATTTGGAGCAAAAGAAGCAAAAATGACAAAAATTAGAGTCAAAATAGTGAATTTTGTGATTCTGGCGCCTGAAGCGTCATTTTACAAAGAGTTGGCGCTTGAAGAGCCAAATTTGGCATATGAAGCACCATTTTATAGAGAGTTGGCGCCTGAAGCGCCAAAACCCAGAACAACGCAGTCTTAAGCAAGTTGGCACCTGAAGCGCCAGAGATAACTTTTTACGAATTAAGGCAGTTCGAGACGAATTTTGGGCGAATTTGGAAGGGTTCACTTGTTCTAAACGCCCCATGGAGTGATTCAATGCACCCAGACACTTTAGAAGGTTCTTTTATGAAGGGATGTCTCTTGGATCAAAGGACATATCTTTTGAAATTAAAAAGGGTTGAAGTTTGGATAGAATATTGGAGGGAATTTTGAATTCTTTTTGGAGGGAAACACCTCTAATAAAAGAGAGGGAAGTCTGGGGCATAAAGAGAGTGCGTAGGAGGAGCGAAGGAGGAGAGTTCCAAGGTTCAAAGGAGGCATGAAGAGAGAGAAAGTTAAGGGCTTAGAGATTTTCTTCTAGGGTTGTAAGAGGAGGGGGAAGGTGAGAGAATTCTTCTTCATTACACTTCAAAGAGAGAATTGAGAGTGTTTGTAAAGAGGGAAAGTGCTTGAAGATGACTTCTAGGGATTTGCTTGGAAAGGATTATAAGGTAAGTTGTCTTTTATTTCTTTGTTTTTGTAAACTCATTTTTATATATGAAATCCGTGTTTTGTTGTTTACTTCTCATGAGTTTTGAGTAGTCTTCTTTATCATTCTCCCTACTTTGAGATTTGGTTTTGTGATAAATTGATTTTGTTTTATACAGTTTTAAATGTAAAAAATTTATGATAATTTAAACTCCGATCTTCATTTACTGTTCGATCTGGCAAACTGAAATATTAAAATGTGTTGAGAAACATTTAATCTAAAATGGCTTTGATTTCTACAACATAGAGATAATCATATTTGATTCCATGGGAGAGGAAGTCATTCATTGCGTCGAGTGCAAATAAATAAGAAAATATATTTTGTTGGATGCAGAATTAGAGATTTTAAGATGACAGATTAAAATCCTCAATTTGATCCAGTTGATTGGAAACTAATGCGAGATTATTAGTCCTCAAGTGAGGGAGTAGTGGGAGCTCTTGAGTGGCAGTCAGTATCCTCCCAGCTTAACCATGGAATTAGGGATCAAACTCTAGATTAGTCAATGTTCTTTATACACATGGAAGAGGGTAAAGAATATGATTGCTCCTATTTAGCACAAAATAATTTTATATATTTGTAAATGATTTTAATTTCTTCACAATCCAAATACTCATTGTAAAGGAGAATGATGTTTTCTTAAATTTGAACTCTTCATCACAAACACTTTTAGTTTTCGTAAGTTTACTTTTGAAAGTTTAACAATTAGTTTAATTAACTTAATTTTTTAACTGCATTTTATTTAGCATACACTTAATTGTTTTAGATTCAAATTTCATACTTCAGTTTTGTAGTTTGAATTGTGTTTTACATTAAAGTCATAAGAATTTAATTATAAGCATTTCTAAATTCTTTGTGGGATTGATATCTAGGACTTCATTAGAGAAATTTATTACTTGAGTGATATGTATACTTACGTTATTATTAGAGCATATGACAGTTTAAATATTTTTAAAATATAAAATTATTTTTATTAAAGTTATTTTTTTTTTCTTACATTGCATGTTTATTATTATAACTGTTGTGTGCATTTTGTAATATTGAAAAATATTTGAAGAAGTAACACAAATCCACTGCATCAGCTAACCTTTTCCATATCCTTATATTAGTTTTAAAAAACTAATCATAATCTTAGTTGTTGGATTTTAAGGAAAATTTCATTTGATAATTGAATTGCTCTTCAAAAAGATTAATATTTTTGTGTTGTTGATTTGAGATAAGTAATTGTCATTTATAGTCAGTTAAATGTACCATTCCTTGATATGGTGTTAGCATTGTTACTTGTATTAGATTCTTAACTATTTCAGCAGGTTTGTTTGTTCGGTCTTTGAATTTCACCAAACTTTCTATACACTTATTATACAAAAAAATTATCATTCATAATGATGCGGTAGTTCACATGTGTACATGTCTTATTTTGTTTTTGTCCAAATCCCTAATTACTCAACCGTTGCTTATAGTTGCAATCATTCTTATTTTTCTATAATAATCTTGCTTGTGAGATATGAAATATTTATAATGTTATAATAATATGATCAGTAATCATTTATTATGAATAGTTGGGCCAATGATCATTAGAAAAATTGTTAAATTTACAAAGAATTGGTGCCTAAGCTTCCTCAATTTAAAATATCATAGAAAATCGATTGTATATATACTTGCATTTAAATATTCTCTACAAGGGAGATGTATATATATATATATATAAGCACATGATAGTGGTTCAATATATGTACATTGTTATAGTCACTCATGCTCATGATCATAAGCATAATAACCTTGAATATTTAGACAATTAACACACTTTTTTTTTCATTAAGTTGTATCTATAGTTGACTCTAATTAATTAATNGTAGAAGGGGTATTCATCATCTTTCAAGCTTAAAAATGAATTGCATCTGTGCACAGATGCCTGGCCTTTTATTACCTGGACCACCATCAGTATTTCATGCATGCATCAGTAATTGTTCTCTGAAGTTTTTAAGGAATTAGGCACTGCTAGTGAGACTTTGTTTGGCATGGCTTAATGTTTGGAAAACTGAAAAACAACTTTCTAAGATAGATACTTTAGGTAGCTTCCTATTCTTATTGCTTCTATAATTTTTTTTAGTTGTCTCAGAGTAATTAATAATTTTTAAATGAATTATAAACAAATTAAGATTGTAATATTATACTATAATTATATGAAATTCATCATAATATCTAGTCTGGTCATGTAATAAATGGATGGCAACGCCACGATAATCTACTACCAAAAAGTTGAAATAATTACAATCCATATAAGGCAATAAAGTTAATAAAATCTTTTTCAGCAATCTAATAAGGAACGAGACAAGTTTCTGCAGAAGATAGATCATAAATAATATATTATATTCCACTAGTGCTAAAACAAAAAATAGAATCCTGAATACATAAATAGGGCCTACAATTCGAGAGTTAAGCGTGTCTCTTCCAAACCCTAACTCATGAGGTTACAGACAATAATCACATACCCTAAACCTAATCATATTAAGCTTCGTTCAAACCAAACAATCAAAACAAACAAATGACTAAAATTTCCTTTTAGCTTTGTGCATAAAATAAGTCTTCAAATTATTTGGCAGGCACGGAGTGATGAAAAGCGTCGTAGGAGCCGGTCTAACATTATTCCCCTACCAATAAGACACCTTGTCCTCAAGGTGGAAAAGATGAAACTGATGTTGGATCAAATCCTTAGCTCCCACATAGCATCATAAACTGACAACTCAGATAGCATGGGGATAGTTTACCCTAAAACCTAAACCCTGAACAACTCTTCATTCCCACATGGCAATTTCTAGCACACCCCTTTTAACTCCAGTGGCTCCAAGAGAGCTTTAATATCTTCAGTCAAGATTAGGGAAGTGAATGAGGGGCACATTATCCCCAATAACACATCTCAGATACAATACATGAAACACAAGATAAAGTATTGACGACAGCGTCAAGTTTAAACAATAAGCCATCACACCTCCAAGATCTCATAATAACCACAATAGCATGGGTATAGTTTCGAAGTCCTGCATGTTACCAATATCATTTGTCGATAGGGTCGAAGTTTTAGATGCACTGTATCTTCTATCATATTTGCACATCCCATCGACATTTGTTGGTTTGTTTCTTCATGCAATAAATTTCCCTTGGGTTCCACCAACAAATTGTATTTATAATGCACCAAAGATGGTAGATCACAAACATATAATATTTTTAAAAAATTAGACTTAGAAGTTGTATGATACGTAGTGTTGTACCAATATTTTGCCCATGATAGCCATTTAGCTCATTGCTTAGGTGTATCGGATACAAAGCAAAAAAAATAGGTCTCCACGCTTAGATTAAGAGCTTCAGGCTGTCTAACAGTCTGTGAGTGGTACACTGTACTTTTCCTCAAAACGGTCTCTTACAATTTAAACAACTCCCTCTAGAAATGACTAAAAAAGAAATTGACTCAATCCGACACTATCGATTTTGGAATCCCATGCAAACAACCTCCCGTATAAAAATAGCAGCAACAAAAATAACAACGTAAAAAAGACGTAGAAGGACAAAGTGAGCATACTTGCTCAGCCAGTCCACCGCCAATAGGATGACCGTAAATCCTTCTAACCGAGGTAAACCTTCAATGAAGTCCATCACCACCTCCTCCCATACCATCTCTGGTAATGCCAGAGGTTGTAGCAATCCCCCAAATGTTAATGTCGTGTACTTGTATTTTTGGCACACATCACAACTTGAGACCATGTCCTCCGCATCTGATTGCCACCCAATACAATTTTGTTGTTTTTGACCTCATTTTTGCATGAGATCTATCTTTTTCTCTCTATCTTTCTAAAGCTTAGGGTTTAGTCCTAGGGTTTCCTTAGCGGTATTTCCTAGAAGACTAGTGATTGAATCAATACCACACTAGAATTTTAAAACAACTTTTCCCTTCTTATAGTTTCATGTGATTGATTTTTAATCTTCAACCTTTGGTTGAATTGATTAAAGCAAAGTTATTGAAGTTTAAGTTGTGTTCCTATAGGCTTGTAAATGTCTTAAGCTACCATTTGATCCTAGAGACTTAAGTTTTTTACTTGGTTTTTCTTTAGGCACATTGCACTCTCTTCGTTAATTGGATAACTCTTTCTTTAGTTCATGAAAAATACATTAGATATGATGTTTATTTTGAACTAAAGATAAGGTTTATCTTTTAATAAAAACTAAAATAAAGAAAAACACAAATTCAACTAAAGAATTCAAATCATATAAAATCAAACTTATCAAAACTGTAGAATAAAATCAAAATCAAAATTAAATTGAAAATAAATTCACCAAAATTTTTATTAAAATTCAAAATTACAAAAAAAAAAAATTGACCAACAAAATGAAAATGAGAATAAAATTTGAAAATCATCAAAATATGAAAATCATTTCAAAAATAAGATCATATTCAATAATAGTCACAAAAAATAATAATAAATTGGAAAGTAATAAAAATTGAAACAAATTCAATAATACTATAAATTTAATCCCAAAAAAATTATTAATTTAAAAAAATTACACAATTTTTAAAAATAACAATAACTAATTTCACATAATAATTCATCAATAAAATTAAATAAAAAGAAAAAAATTCAAAATAAATAACAAAATAACATTTTCACACTTTCTCTCACCTCTCTCTCACTTCACCTCAAAATCCATCCAAATCTACTTTTCATTTAAAATAAAATTTTCAAATTCACTACACTCACTTAAAATTCTTCCCAATAATCTAAAAATCACTACAAAAATTTTCCATATTTTCAAATCACTCTCATTTTGAAAATAAAACCAATTTCACCAAAATCATCACCCACACCCTTCCATCCACCAAGTAATCTCAACTCAAAGCCACCCAAGTTAAGCTCTCCCATTCGCCAATCAATCACTCCAAATCTCACCCAAAACTGACCTTAATACCACTTGCCAACCTTAGCCAAATCCACATTAAATCCAATCCAAATTCATTTGATTTAAGCCAAGCCAAATTCACCAATTCGAGCTACTATCCAAATCACATTAGTTCACCCTCGAGCCATATTTCTCGAAACTTATAACAAGCCAATTGCCAGCCAACCTTAGCCATTACCAAGCCAAGATCAAGCCTTTGCCAAGCCATGATAAGCTAACCGAGAAACATCACTTTTGGACCACAAATTGGTGATAACCGACCAAACACATGGCTTACTCCTATTGGATCACATGCCACCAACCTCCCCAACTGTTTTAACAGCCTAATAGCTGCACCCAAGCTAGCCTAACCAATTAGAAGCATCCCATGGAAGCTACAGAACCCTTAAATCACAAATGGCTTACTCCCATTGGTAGCACACCAAGTTTAATTTTCCAAGTGGCCAATGCCTATTGGTAAGCCTTCTTTGACCTTGACACATCAGCAAGGAACCAACTATTGGTGCACATAGCCTGCCTTGAGCGAACCTGAGCCCTCAATGCCTGTAAATACCCCTTCTAGGGTTGAGCTCCACACAATTCAATCCACTCAGCAAAGCTTTGCCAAATTGCTCCAAAAACTCTTAGCCAAACCTAAAGAAAACACAAGGAGTTGAGGTAATTTCCAAATCTTAGATACTAAGGATTGATAGTGGTCAATTGTGAAAAATTCTTTAAATCACAAGATTTGGACCGTAGGATCTTCACCCTAAGATCAAGAGATCCTTTTAGATGGAAATGATCTTAAAATTGGCCATAGGATCGCTTAGAACTAGGGTTTTCTTCGGACAGCTCGCGTTTACCATTACTTTGGGGACAACGAACGAATGTCGTTCATTCTCATGTATTCAAAGGGGATGTTTGTGATTAGATCGTTCAGTGTTACCTTGAAGCGTCTCACACATGAGATTGAAGGCTGGCATGACAAGGAGCAAACAATGGAGACCAATCCAGTGCAGATGAGTGCAAAGAGCGATGACAGTGAGCTGAGGTATACATGTAGGATCATGTCACTGAAATAGGAAGTTAAGAATTTCTGAATTAAATAATTTTCAAAAAAATAAAAAGAACTTTAAAAAATGCAAAATTAAATAAAGAAAAATTAGAAAAATAAAATAAAAATTACCCTGAATTCAGTGAAACAAGAAGAATTAAAAAAATAAAATAACAAATAAATAAATCATGATAATTTGCTAATTTAATTAAAACCAATAATCCATTTAAAATTGATTAAAAATCATAAATAATTCAAAATTTAATAAAATTTGGACCACTCGTGTCCTTTAACCTCGATGTATTCCTCTAATTTTCTTAGAGTTAGAATTGTAATTTCTAATGAAATTAGCAATTAATTTGAAAAAAAATAAAATAAAATAAAAATTAAAAAAACACAAATATTATTTGGAAGTTCAAGAAAAATAATAATAACAGATGACTTATGCAATAAAGTAGTGGTTTCACCCACTGGCTTTCAATAAATCACTTGGGATACATAAGAAAATATTTGTAAATTGTTTTTTTGTGCATTTTAAACCTTTTATTTCCAAATTCCATTCAAAAGAGAGTTATGCTTTGACACCTTGATGATGTGATCAATTGAATATGTGAAATGAAATGCTTAAGTTGAATTTTGATTTATAAAGTTGAAATGCATGAAAAGGTAAATATGTAAATATTTGAAATATGGGAAAATTTGATTTCTACAATTCTTTGAATGGCTTTAATTGATAAAAATGATTGGATAAACATTTAATTCACTCACTTAAGCATTTCTTAAAATTGGTAAAATTAGCAATTCAAATTAACAAAGGTTAAAGTGAAATTGAGAAGAATTTGCAAAAATTACAAATCTACCCTAAAGATTAATTTCAAAATTTCTAAAACTTGAAATCTTCAAAACCTAATTTAAAATCACTAATAAAAGGTCAAAACATCAATTGAATAGTAAAATTCATGTTTAGATGTGAGCTTGAGCATGTTCGTAGTTTTTTCAAAAATTAAAAATAAACCCTTTCCTTTATTAAATCTAACAACAACAACAATCATTTATCCCACTAAGTGGGGTCGTCACATGAATCATTTTTCTTCATTGCATCCAATTGAGTGTCTATTTTATTTAATTATAACAAATTAAGATTATTTTTCATATAATATGTCCAAGTCTTTTTAGGTTTACCACTGTCTTTCTTAGCACAAGTCGAATCTAAAACAGCTATTCTCCTAACCGGATCATCGACGATCGGTGTTTAATGTGAGCAAACCATCTAAGACAACTCTAATCTTTTTCGTCACTGGAGCTACACCAACCCTATGACAGATATATATTCATTTTGCATTTTGTCTATAATTGTCAAGCCACTCATCCACCTAAGCATTCTTATCTCAACAACACTTAACTTGGTTTTATGCTTCTCTTTTAAAGGCCAACATTCTCGGACATAGAGCTTTGAAGGTCTCATCACCATCTTATAAAATTTTTCTTTCAGTCTAAGTGGTACTTATCTATCACACAATAAGCCCGATACATTCCTCCAATTCAACCAACCAACTCGGATTCTACTAATAGCATCCCTATCTATATCACCGTCAGTTTAAAAATAGACCTGAGATATCAAAAAATGTTCACACCTTTTAATGATTTGATCACTGACAGTTACAACTCTACCACTAGAGCTGCCACACCCTAAATCCGGAAGGCGATACACCACGACAACATACGGCATGATGAAAAGATCTGAAACTGTTTTGTATTCTCAAAAGAAAAAAAAAACTATGCAAGTAATAACAAAAAGAAAAAATAAAAATTTTATTTTACTTCATAAATACGAATACAACTGGTACAACTAAAAGGTAAAGAGATAACTGAAATAAACTAAACTAAAAAGAGGGAAGCAACTACCCAGACCAGGAAAGAAAGATACAATGACTAATACGAAACATAAAATTCCAAAAGTTAATCTAAATCTGAAAAGTATGCTCCAATGGAGAGGGACCAGTAAGTGGTTGGGTGAAACCTGTTATATAAAAATAACAACAGGTGAATTCAAAAATCAAACTTAACAAATAACAATTATTTAGTAAAACATAAACGACAAGGAAAAAGGGGCATGTAAAATGACCAATAAACACAACTGACTTATTATGTGTATAATAAAATTTGTAAAGACTATCACATACTTATAATCATAAATAAGAGTGACTCGTGCACATGCACTTTTATGTAAATATTTATATACTACAATATTATATGCTTTTGCACAGATATAACATATTAATCATTTAAAATTATCGGATAATTATTTAATTTCAGTATATATCTACATATTTACATATAAGTATATTTATATAGTTGGTTCACTATGATACCTTGAAATAAGAAAGGTAGGCATCAATCCCATGAACATCTACTTATTTCTCTAAAGGACTCGTCAGTCCAAGCTCTGTTTTAAAGAGCGAAGAAGCGGTAGTAATCGAGCAGATTGGGAAGGCGGCAAGGAGAGGGCAGGAGACAAGTTGGGAAGGTGTGGGGAAAGCAAGGAAATTATGAGAATCAGAGAGCGAAGAAAAATGAAATTTGAATCTTAGATGCTACTCTCCTTAAAAGAATTTGGTCCCCAAATTCAAACTCAAGATTACATCAACTCAACAAGTGGGAAAAGTTATGAGTGCAGTCGGTATATGCATTTTTTTAATAATATCTCAAAATCATGTAACCGCTGAGTGGCAAACCAGGATAAGTCAGATAACACAACTAATGCAATATGTGAATATATTGATTAAATCAAATTACTAAATGCAATTTGATAGAACATGAATGAATGTGAAGCCACAAAGTTAAATAATTCCCTTGTCGGTTGCTATTAAATAGAGATAACATCAGTCACCACATCAAAACTTCATAGGCTTCTTGTGGAATTATAACAAATGCTCGAGATAGAATCATCTACCTAGGCTGCTCCGGAGCCTAAGATCGCTGAGGTTGACACTGCACCATTTAAGGATGTTGATACGTCAGGGGAGACTGCTAGTGTTGTTGGTACTACAATCTAAATATTGCTGATATGGTTGATGCACCATCACTTTTTGCTACTGTTGTTCGGGTTAAAGGTAGTATTGACCTGTCTGTTTGTTGCCACCTTGTTTATGGTATCGGCCTTTATTAGATTTATGTCACCCATTCTTATGTTGCTTGTTGTTGGCCTTCTAGTTTACAACAGGTTTAGTTTGGCCTGGAAAGGGGCAATCCTTGATTTTGTGATTGGTGTTGTAGCAAGTTTAAACACTTGTCGATGTCGAGGTTGCAAGTTCTTCCGCAGTGTAGGAAACTAGAATTATTCTTTGGTTTACCTTTCACGCGCTTCTTTTGTGGTTCTTTCTGCATTGGAGCATCAGTGACTTCTCATTTTGCGACGGCCTTTTTACACACATTCAGCTCTATCTTGGCATGTATAGTTGGGCCCACAAACTCTCTGTATGAAACACACTTGACAGCCGATAGACACTTTCTAATGTCTTCTCTCAAGCCAATAAGTAGGTGGTAGATCATCTGATCTTCATGTTGATTAATCGAAAGAATGAAACAAACGATTCTAGCAAATTACATCTCATACTCCTGAACGGCCTTCATTCCTTACTCCAGCTTTCTTAAGTCATTCATGAGCTTGGACCAATCCGCTTAAGAAAAATATTGCTCCAAGAACAATCTCTCAAAATCTGCCCAGAAAACTATCATGTATGGTCCAAATATGTTGCGGTGATGACTTTCCAACCAATCGTAGGCTCCTTCACGCAACTGGAACGCCACAATGTCCACCTTACGATCATTAGAGCACTTTTTTCCACGCGGCCTCTTCTTAATGTCGTGAAGCCATGCATCAGACTCAATCGGGTCCACTGTGTCATTGAAGATAGAAGGGTGTCTTCAAAAACCGGTCCATCACTCGATCCATAACACTCCCATTGATCTTCATAATTGGTTGACTAGGTTGAGCCTCCATCGCAATCACTGGTGGTATTGGTTGAGTGATTTGTGGTGTCGGTTGTGTTGCTTGTTGAATAGGTTGGACCGCTTGTGCGATTTGGGCTGCAAAACTACCTTGCATTGCCTAGGAGACGTTGTGTGCTACCACCTCCACGAGAGTTGTCAAGTTGAGATTTGGTGCTCCAGTAGTCTCGGTGGGTTGGGCAGAATATTGACCTAACAAGAGTAACATACCCCCTACCCAATCCTAAGAAGACAAGGGATGTAGAATGCGAAGACATGGATGTGGGATGCAAGGACAAAAAATATCGAGTATAAAATACAAAGAAAATTGAATACAAAGCATGGACTCTGATATCACTCTGTCATACCACGGGTCCGGAAAGTGATACACTACGGCAACACATGGCACAATGAAAAGAATTGAACCTGCTTTTTTATTCTCAAAAGAAAAAAAAGTGTGCAAGTAATAACAGAAAGAAATAATAAATTTTATTCCACTTCATAAATAAAAATACAATTGGTACAGCTGAAAGGAAATGAGACAACTGAAAGAAACTAAACTGAAAATAGGGAAACAACAACCCAAACCAAGAAAAAAAGATAAAATAATTAATATGAAACAAAAAATACCAAAAGTTAATCTAAATATGGAAAGTCTGCTCCGGTGGAGAGGGTCCGATAAGTGAGTAGAACATGTTATATAAAAATATCAATGGGTGATTTTGAAAATCAAACTAAATAACAATTATTTATTAAAGCAAAAATGACAAGACAAAAAGAGCATGTAGTACTACCAATAAATATGAGTGATTTACTATGTAGAATTTGCAAAGACTATCACATGCTTATGATCATAAATAAAAATGACTTGAAAACATGCACTTTTATGTAAATATTCACATGCCACAATATTAGGTATTTTTGCACATATATGGCATATCAATCAGNGATAAAGCACTAAGAGTTTTCTTTAGGTCGATAAGGAAGACTGAAGGACAAGTGTGCACATTCAAAAAAAAAATTTTAAGTTGAACAAATGATTCAAGGCTTGGAACAAATTAAAATTTGAAACTTTATTCTCAGACTAGATTGGTCAAAATCAATTGTAGAAANGATAAAGCACTAAGAGTTTTCTTTAGGTCGATAAGGAAGACTGAAGGACAAGTGTGCACATTCAAAAAAAAATTTTAAGTTGAACAAATGATTCAAGGCTTGCAACAAGTTAAAATTTAAGACTTTATTCTCAGTCTAGATTGGTCAAAATCAATTGTAGAATCATAAGTCATGGCTAAGTTCATGAAAGCATTATGGAATCCAATATAGGAATTAGCTTGGCTTCTTATAAGAGTTGAGTATCCATGCAAACTTAAGAAGAAAGCCACCAAATCTATCAAATAAGCAAGGGCAAGGTTCAAAGCATAAAAGTTGCAGCTCTAAAGCCTGATTCTCCCAACAGGTCTAACCCAAAAAATCAGTAAGCCTGGGTTAACTTCTTTTAAAATTTAGGCCAGTTTAAAAATTCAATCCAACAAAAAAAAGGGCGATTAACTATTAAAATTCACTCCTCACACCTGTTTTGAACATATTTGTCACATCACACTTCTCAATTCACATAAAGGAAAAATGAGATNAAATAAGCAAGGGCAAGGTTCAAAGCATAAAAGTTGCAGCTCTAAAGCCTGATTCTCCCAACAGGTCTAACCAAAAAAATCAGTAAGCCTGGGTTAACTTCTTTTAAAATTTAGGCCAGTTCAAAAATTCAATCCAACAAAAAAAAGGGCGATTAAATATTAAAATTCACTCCTCACACCTGTTTTGAACATATTTGTCATATCACACTTCTCAATTCACATAAAGGAAAAANCCAACAAAAAAAAGGGCGATTAAATATTAAAATTCACTCCTCACACCTGTTTTGAACATATTTGTCATATCAAACTTCTCAATTCACATAAAAGAATATTGAGACATCCCCTAATCAAACACTCAGCGGTCAATTTCCAGCAAATAGACATGTATCACCCTCCCACGTTTCATCCTGGCCCTAAATATCTTCTTCAACGAATCCAAACCTAGAATTCTATTTATCCTAATCATTCTCCGCATATTTNATCACCCTCCCACGTTTCATCCTGGCCCTAAATATCTTCTTCAACGAATCCAAACCTAGAATTCTATTTATCGAAATCATTCTCATATTGAAACTTAAAAAGTTTTAACACGATTGACAACAGATAAATTTCATAAATTACGTCAAAATTTTAACATAAATGCTGAAAAAAATGAACGAATATCAAAAAAATATATCATTTTATTCAGCAAGTAAAAATGCCATACTTTTCTGTAATGCCGACGACATCTGGCAACTTGCCATACAATCCATCCAAGAAGAATTCACCACTGATCCTCTCGCTGGCCTCCCTTCCTCCAAATCAAAAGTTCCACTCCATCCTCCAACATAGCCCTTATAATTCGACGTCTTCTCCAAAGTATCATCCACAGAATCACGTGCTGGATCATAATAAGGATAACACGGAGTTGCCTCCGCCGTTGCTAATCCAGAATTGAGACTCCTCAACCTTGATCCTCCCGTGGGAACAAAGTACGGAGACATGGCACCGGTCGGTGGATCTGGAGCTGCAGCTGGAGGTGGAGGCAGAAAATTAGGGTTTGCAACGGCGGGAACCCATCGATCAACGGTGAAAGGAGGAGCTAACGGCGAAAGAGTAGAGGATGACGGACATAGGCCCGGCGGAGGCGGATGGTGGCCGCGGTCGCCGGATCTTCCGATTCCCTCGAGGCGAATCATGGCTGTTTCACGCGTACCGATCGATTCTGGGAGCGCAACACCAGCAAAAAGGAAGCGAGGGACTCGGAACCCTTCGTGGTAGACCGTGCTTAGATTTCTGCAAGGAAACCAATAGTCAAATCCACAGCTTGCGGGCCCGATTTTGACCTTAAATAGTACTATCCGAGAAATTGTTTTATCATAATTTCCTCTTAATAATAAAAGGGTTAAATTTTTAATTAACTCATTTAATATAATATAACATATAATATAATAATTATTTGAGCCAAATTTGAGTGAACCTAACCAAAAAAATATTTCATTTTAAAATTCCTAACATGGACCAGCTAATCGAAATAGTATTTGCGTCAAACTAAACTCGAATTTTTTTTGGGTTTGATTCGAGTCGCAATATATCTTGATTAGTGTTGGGTTAATTTTTGTAATAATATTTTTTAAAAAATTATTATAAATATTAGATTATTTGTCTATATTACTGTTAAATATCTAAATTTTAAATTTTTTATATTTATTTGTATGATAATTTAGTTTTTGAGTTTTAGTAAAAATATAATTAATATTAACTTTTCTAAAATAAAATATATTATGATGCATATATTTTGATATGATTCTAACAATAGAAGGTAATATAGATAAATATAAAATTTTTAGATTAAACAAGTAAATACATAAAATTGTGTGGAAGTAGATCTCCCTTTTTTTATTTGGTTTACAATTTTCTTATAACAATTGTATTATAAATAAATTTAATTTTTTCGAAGAGTCCCTTCTCTGGAGTGCTTATTGCACTGTTCTTGACTTCATTTAAGACAACATTTTTGACTATTTGGTAGTAAGAAAATAATATTTGACNCACCAGCAAAAAGGAAGCGAGGGACTCGGAACCCTTCGTGGTAGACCGTGCTTAGATTTCTGCAAGGAAACCCATTGTCAAATCTACAGCTTGCGGGCCCGACTTTGACCTTAAATAGAACTATCCGAGAAATTGTTTTATCATAATTTACTCTTAATAATAAACGGGTTAAATTTTTAATTAACTCATTTAATATAATATAACATATAATATAATAATTATTTGAGCCAAATTTGAGTGAACCTAACCAAAAAAATATTTCATTTTAAAATTCTTAACATGGACCAGCTAATCGAAATAGTATTTGCGTCAAACTAAACTCGAATTTTTTTGTGTTTGATTCGAGTCGCAATATATCTTGATTAGTGTTGGGTTAATTTTTGTAATAATATTTTTAAAAAATTATTATAAATATTAGATTATTTGTCTATATTACTATTAAATATCTAAATTTTAAATTTTTTATATTTATTTGTATGATAATTTAATTTTTGAGTTTTAGTAAAAATATAATTAATATTAACTTTTCTAAAATAAAATATATTATGATGCATATATTTTGATATGATTCTATCTATAGAAGGTAATATAGATAAATATAAGATTTTTATATTAAACAAGTAAATACATAAAATTGTGTGGAAGTAGATCTCCCTTTTTTTATTTGGTTTACAATTTTCTTATAACAATTGTATTATAAATAAATTTAATTTTTTCGAAGAGTCCCTTCTCTGGAGTGCTTATTGCACTGTTCTTGACTTCATTTAAGACAATATTTTTTACTATTTGGTAGTAAGAAAATAATATTTGATTGGATGATAATTTTTAAATAATAGTTGAAAAGGATTTTTAACAACAAAATAAACAAAGCATAAGCCATCCCAATAGATAGCTCAGTTCAAAAGAGAAAATAAAATGTCATGAAATGAATATGGAGTTTAATTGTGTTTGCTTGTAATACCATGTCCATGGTAAGTGCATGAGCTCATAATGGCATTCAAATGGCACATAGCCGGCAAGTACATATAATTCTCACAACAGTCGTGCATGTGTTGGACATGTGCCAAAGCTAAAGTAAGAAGTGTTGTTAGCGCACACATATGGTGTGGTTTATGAGCATGTAGTAACAATGACCAATGATGTGGGTGCACCCAAATAAATTACATTTGTTGATGTTGACCTCATTTTCTATTTCAACAATTCTTCATCTAGCCTGGTCATTCTACTTTAGGCCTACAATTCCTCTCTTGTGCCCAAAGACAGTTGGTTGACCTTATGTGGCTAGTTGGTCATGGTTTGACTTATTGATCTTAGTATGGTTAGTTGTTCCTAGTCAGATTGGCTCATTTTCTGCCTTGTAGTCCCAACTGAACTCCATTTGGCCCTAATACAATCTATGTATTTTGGAGCTTAAGTGGTAGGCCAACTTTGGAACTTGTGAAACCCAAGCTCGGCTTAGGTTTGACTTGGCTCAAGCATAGGTGGCTTGGTGAGTTTGCTTTGGACTAAATTAAAATTAAAGATAAAATTAAATTTAATTAAAATATAATTCAAATGTAAATCACTTTAAACATAATTTACTTAATTAAAATTTATAAGTTAAGTTAGATTTAAATGAGATGAGATAATAACTTCATTTAGATCAAGTTTAACCAATTTTAACTTAAACTAAACTATAAATAGAATTTAAGACTTAAGTGAACTTAAGTACTAAATTGATTTTTTTTAATCTAAATTAAATCAAACTTACACCTAAACATAATATAAGTTAAAGCTTGAATATAATATAAGATAACTTAGACTAAATCTATGTTGAGTCTAAACCTATCATAAATCTTACTAATCAAAGCCTAAGCTCAACCTCAAAACAAAAATAAAATAAGTATTAGACTGATTAAAACAATGGGACAATTCAACTTATTTTTATTTAAACATAACCTAATTTAAAACTAAAATTTTGAAGTAAATATAAGCAAATCTTAATTAAACTCAACTTAAAGTTCAACTTAAAAATTATTGAACTCAACTAAAATTTATGTTATAATCAACTTAAATCCAATTCAAACATCATTTTTTGTTTAAACTTAAAGGATAACTCAAAATTAAACATAAAACCAATTTAAACATAANATATATATATATATATATATATATATATATATATATATATATATATATATATATATATATATATATATATATATATATATATATATATATATATATATATATATATATATATATATATATATATATATATATATATATGATCTATGTCAGAGAGTGCGTAATATTTCAAAAAGAAATTAAATGCCTCTAAAATTTAATTTAGAAATT
The DNA here is from genome assembly GCA_002079205.1 of Phalaenopsis hybrid cultivar. Classification (NCBI taxonomy): domain Eukaryota; kingdom Viridiplantae; phylum Streptophyta; class Magnoliopsida; order Asparagales; family Orchidaceae; genus Phalaenopsis; species Phalaenopsis hybrid cultivar. Next base: position 261,124 of record JXCR01119625.1, on the reverse strand, counting down.
GAAATTTTTTATGCATGGGGATTGGATTTTATGATACTATTTATACATTCATTTGGAAATGTGTATATATTGATTGTTGTGGATTATGTGTCAAAATGAATTGAAGCAATCGTTTTACCTCGATGTGATGCTCGGACTATTTAAAAGTTTTTAATTAAAAATATTTTTACAAGATATGCAATGCCGATAATAATCATTACCAATGGAGGATCTCATTTTAGAAATGCAACNAATGTGTATATATTGATTGTTGTGGATTATGTGTCAAAATGAATTGAAGCAATCGTTTTACCTCGATGTGATACTCGAACTATTTAAAAGTTTTTAATTAAAAATATTTTTAGAAGATATGGAATGCCGATAATAATCATTACCAATGGAGGATCTCATTTTAGAAATGCAACAATTGCTATGTTGGTGGGAAAATATAATATTATACATAAAATTGCAACTTCTCATCATCCCTAGACTAGTAGCTTAACAGAAGTATCTAATCGTGAAATTAAAAGAATTTTGGAAAAAACTCTGAATCCTAATAAAATTGATTGATCTACTAGATTAGATATTGCATTATGGGCTTATAGGACAGCTTATAAAACACATATAGGAATGTCTCTGTATAGATTAATTTTTTGGAAGACTTGTCACTTACCAGTAGAATTGAAACATAAAGCTTATTTCGTTATTAAAGAGTTCAATTTCAATTTGAAATATGCTAGTGAGAAAAGATTATTACAATTANTAGTAGCTTAACAGAAGTATCTAATCGTGAAATTAAAAGAATTTTGGAAAAAACTCTGAATCCTAATAAAATGGATTGATCTACTAGATTAGATATTGTATTATGGGCTTATAGGACAGCTTATAAAACACATATAGGAATGTCTCCGTATAGATTAATTTTTTGGAAGACTTGTCACTTACCAGTAGAATTGAAACATAAAGCTTATTTGGTTATTAAAGAGTTCAATTTTAATTTGAAATATGCTAGTGAGAAAAGATTATTACAATTGAATGAGCTTGAAAAAATTAGGAATGAATCTTATGATAATGTTAGGATTTATAAGGAATAAATGAGAGAATGACATGATCAGAAGATAATAAAAAAGAGATTTAAACATGGACAGGAAGTTTTATTATACAATACAAGATTGAAATTATTTCTTGAAAAATTGAAGTCCACGTGGAAAGGGACATTCACAATTGTAAAAGGTTATCCCTATGAAGTTGTTAATATTGAAGATCCCAAGACTGTAAANGGACAAGAAGTTTTATTATACAATACAAGATTGAAATTATTTCTTGAAAAATTGAAGTCCACGTGGAAAGGGTCATTCACAATTGTAAAATGTTATCCCTATGAAGTTGTTAATATTGAAGATCCCAAGACTGTAAGGATATTTAAAGTAAATGGGCACAGACTGAAACCATATTTTGATGGTCAAAGACAAATTTTAAAGAGACTGTAATGTTGGGTCACCTAGAATAAAGACTGGGAATGTCGAGCTGACGACATTAAACCAAGCACTTTGTGGGAGGCAACCCATATGTATTGTTGTTTATTTTGTTTTTATGCTTTTGTTCAAAATATTATATTTATATAAGATATATCGGTAATTCTATGGGTTATGTGTATTTGAGAAACTTGAAATTGAGAAAATATTTAAAAACATTTTTATCTACCTAATTTTATGGAAGATTTGAGAATTTATAGGATTGAAATCGAAATGGTGAAAATTTTGGAACTGGCGCCTGAAGCGCCACTTTCTAGAGAGCTAGCGCCAGAATCAGCGCCTGAGGCACCGCGAAAACGAAAATGACTTAAAAAGTTTCAAAAGGCTGTTTGTGGAGGTTTTTGGCAGGTTCTTCTCCTTATAACTCCCAAAAATTGATTCCAAAGTCTATTTTAAGGGGGGAAACGAGGGAATAGTCACTACTTTTTAAATCCTATGGCTTCCCACTCTAAATATTCNTTGTGGAGGTTTTTGGCAGGTTCTTCTCCTTATAACTCCCAAAAATTGATTCCAAAGTCTATTTTAAGGGGGAAAACGAGGGAATAGTCACTACTTTTCAAATCCTATGGCTTCCCACTCTAAATATTTCGCGATATTTGGAATTTTCAACCGAAGAACGTTTGTAAGTTTTGATGCGCAGAAGTTACATTATTGAGTTCTTGTGAAAAAGAGTATAATCAAGAAAAGGGGATTTGTGAATCAAGGATTCAACACATCTAATACTCGAGTGGAAGAGATAATTGTGCAAAGACGTTGAGAAGTGCTTTGTTATACCACTGCCACCGTAGTTGTCCTTGTGTTGAAAGAGTTTTAAACAAATATTCATAGAATCAACCAAGGAATTGTCTATGTGCAAAGCAAGTTTGTACAATTTACTCCTTCAAGAATAAATGATATGTTTATGATTGAAAGTGTTTTTATTTGCCACTATGCAAATTTTACCCCTATGAGAGATAAAATAAATGAACTTTATCGATACCTTACGGATGAAGATGAAAATTGGGAGACAAGAGATGACAAAAATGTAAATTTTTCTTCATCATTGTTNATTTCGCGATATTTGGAATTTTCAACCGAAGAACGTTTGTAAGTTTTGATGCGCAGAAGTTACATTATTGAGCTCTTGTGAAAAAGAGTCTAATCAAGGAAAGGGGATGTGTTGAATCAAGGATTCAACACATCTAATACTCGAGTGGAAGAGATAATTGTGCAAAGATGCTGGGAAGTGCTTTGTTATACCACTGCCACCGTAGTTGTCCTTGTGTTGAAAGAGTTTTAAACAAATATTCATAGAATCAACCAAGGAATTGTCTATGTGCAAAGCAAGTTTGTACAATTTACTCCTTCAAGAATAAATGATATGTTTATGATTGAAAGTGTTTTTATTTGCCACTATGCAAATTTTACCCCTACGAGAGATAAAATGAATGAACTTTATCGATACCTTACGGATGAAGATGAAAATTGGGAGACAAGAGATGACAGAAATGTAAATTTTTCTTCATCATTGTCGAATCATGCATCTAAGGTGTGGCATTTCTTTATTGCATCGAAATTACTCCCCGCTATGAAAATCAATAAAGTAACGAAGGAAAGTGCTATTCTGAATTACTATACTCAAACTAGAAAACTTATTAATATTGGTGTGATAATTGTGAAATCGATTTTGAGTTTGTTCGTCAATGGATCTACTATTGGACTGTCATTCAACTATTATTTTCCTACTGTGCAGTCAATCACAGTGCCTTATGAAAGTTGGGAAAAAGTGTTTCTTCCTTGGAAGCCTATGAACCCAAAAGTTTATTGCAACTGCATTAGAATGGGGGATGCGAACGATACGAATATACTGATGGATCAATCATCCCAGAATTCATCACTTATTCAGCTTTACTTCAGTTCGAATGCACTTCTAAAGAGGATAAAGAAGATAGAGAAAGAGGTACAGAACCTTATGCATGTAATTGAGAATAATTTTTACTGTTGGATCATCTGGATTGGAGGCTAAAGGAACATTTTGAACATATTGGATGTCTTGAAGATGGTTTGGTACTTATGTTCAAGAAACATGTGGATTGAGGAAGATTCAATGAATGAATTTCCTAATCGACCTTTCTACAACTTGTACGTGCACTACCAATCCATGGGAGATATCCAGGAGGATGAGAGTGAAAAAAGATATTTGAACTTACATTATGCACGAAACGTTTATTTAGTACTGCTTAATTGTGTTGTTGTGTTATATTAGATTGCATTTACTTTCATTGTTGAACTATATGCGTATTTGTTGTTGAGTATTTTGATGTTTAGATTTCAGTGTTAGGATGTTTGGTTTGCTTTAGATATTGAATTAGATTATGTTAGCTTGAAAACTGTTAGTTTGTAATAGTGTGGATTATATATATAGCTGTGACTTCTTGTGTTGTTTGTGAACATTATGTGT